>JAMLFY010000011.1:20191195-20276456 GCA_030441495.1 Dalbergia oliveri
AAAAGATTTGCGATCATGAGATTAAGCTAGTAGAACACATTTAGCTTCAAGAGTTTGATGGATATTTTCATTTCAGGTGTACTTTTAAGTCCGTTCTACTTTCTAAAGTCCCAAATCTCAATTTCTTTTACTTGTCATATCTTTTACCTTACGGTGTGTATGCATACTTTGCATGATATAATGTTCTTCACTTCTATTAAGTCAATCTCTTTATATGAGATAAGTCATGTTCACATATGCAAAGTGAAATTATTCTCACTTTAAGCCCATGTTATGTAATCCTAATAACCTATATGCTATGTCAAGAAACTCAAAGAAGACAATAGTTGTTCTTCAAAGTATTTTCTTTAAATTGGTTTTGTTGTCACTCAAAACATATTATTTTGAAGCTTTCTTAATGGGTTTGGAGCTAAGAGTTCACTTTAACCTCTAATATCATATTTAATAATCATCATGCATAAAACATACTTGTAATGACTAAAAGATAAGGCCATGAGGATTAACCCACGCATCGTTCAAGTCCTGAGGATTAGAATCAATCCACCAAATTAACCTTTAAGTCTTGAATGGCACCAACCACTGCCATAGAGGAACAAAGACTCATGATCAAACTCTAATCACTTCTAGATAACTCTAAAAGAACTCTAACAACATTGGAGTTTTTCCCCATTTGACAACATTGAGAGAAAACAACAATCCAAATCATAGGACATGAAAAGGAAGAGAGACAAAGGAAGCATAAACTAACAACCAAACTCACTTTGAAGCTTAGAGGAGGTGGATTTGATAGCAGGATGGGAGTGAGGACAGTGAGAGGGTTTAGGAAGCAAGTTTCGAATGGGGGTGAAAGTCCCAGTTTAGGGTATATAAATGGAGTAGGGATCACTTAAGCAAACGACATTGTTTGACATTATTCTCGCCCACTTGACACGCTATAGCGATTAACGCAGGTCAAGCCTTGCCAAGAACCCCGAGCTCATCACTTAATTGCTGATAGTGCTGTCTGAAGACCAGTGGTCCTCAAACCACAAACGTTGTGTCCCATTCACTATGACGTCAATAGCCCCTGGACTACTAGAGCAATTACAATTCACCCAATTCTTGAGGATTTTCCAATCATCTTGGCATCTGGGTTGTTCCAAATATCACTTATTTACATAAACTTTAAAACATAAATATAAATAAGGAAATACCCCATTTGGATTCAATTAAAATATCAAAAAATTAAAATCCAACCAATCAAAAACCAAATTTTGGATTTTAGTTCAAATCCAAGAATCTTCAAAATTTTCTAAACTTTGGGGCTAAAAATGAAACATTTAAAGATCTCATAAAATTCATTAAAAAAAACACTCTTTAACTCATTTTCCTTTTGGGAACAATTACCAAGACTTTTCTACTAAAAAGTTGCTCTATTATATAGCCCTCCAAGGAGGTGTATAATCAGACTAGCGAAATCCAAGAACCAATACACCCTGGTTCCCAGGGGATCTAGGCTAATTGAAAAAAATCCACCAAACATGTGTACCTCTGGTATCACATATTGTGATAGTGAGGCAACAATGTGTTTAGCCCACAATAAAATATACAATGGAAGTCTATACATATAAGTTTGCAACATGCCTATGTAAGAGAATTAATCAATAACGAAGTCTTAACTATAATCTTTGTAAGATCAAATAAAAATTTGGTTGATCCATTTACAAAAGCATTGCCAAAAGATGCATTGCAATTGCATTCTAGTGGAATGGGCTAAAACCCTTATATTAAAATGTACTAGTAATGAAACCCAACTTTAGTTAGAAACTTTAACTACATAAGTGCAATGGAAAACCAAGTTACTATGTATTAGACTAGACACTGATTACTTGAAGGTCCCATTTTATGAAGTTCAGGACTACCGTTACGAAAAGGAAATTGTTAAATGTTCTATAGTAACAGGGACATAAGGAAAAATTTCACGTATATGAATATTGAGGTGGTCCTGCCTTCAAACAAGGATTAAAGGGTTTATCTTATAAATATTCATGAGTGTAGGATAAGCACATGGCCATAAAAGTACTAAAAACTTGTTGTTATAACCTCTTAATAATTGTATAATATTATGTGTGTATTATTTTTTATTTGACTTGAGAGTTATGGTTCAATACTTGTATACTAATAACTTTATTTAATCTTAAAATGTTCACACTAATAGAAAGTTTAAATTCATGAGATACTTTCTATTATGCATGATATTATGGATGATATTACAAACTAGTAGGGGATTGTTAAATGGTTTGTAATTATTTAATATTATAATGTCATTGAGGAATGTGCACTTAAGTGATGCACTGTCCGTTGCTTTTCAAATTCAATTTAGAGAGATGCAACATTAATGTTGCCTTTTCCTTTTGAATTAAATAGATGTAATTGCATCTCTTGTACCCACAATATACGACTTTTGGTTTTGAAGAGATGTATTAGTAACCGCTTGTAATAAAAAGGTGTTTAAATATCTCTATAAATAAGTGCTAGATTCACCTCATTTGATGTGTAAAAATTTGATGTAGAAAATTTCAAAACAACTATTAAGAGGGTATAGAGGTTTTGTTGTATCCTCAAAAAAGACTTGTCTATCTTTCCCCAAAGAATATGCGAGCAATATCTCTTTAAAGAGTAATAATTCACACTTCAAACCCTACCAAAACTTTCTATTCTTTGTATCTAATTTCTAACAAGTTAAGGGATTTATACAACACATTCTAGTATAATTTATTTTTCAATATTAGATTCAATTATATTTATTTAATATTTGATTGAATTACAGGAGCATTAAATGATATAATTTTGGGTATATACGTATATTATCTATAAGAATTTATTTGTCCACTTTTTATTATTATTTTTATCTTACACAATCATTATTATACAATTAATATCTTGGAAATATTGAAAGTAAAATTTAATTTTCACACACACATACATACATATATATATATATATATATATTTTTACACACCAATTATAAGTACTTATAATATTTAGTGGTAACATAAAAATATACTCAACATTAAAACTTTTAAGATTAAATTAATGATCAATTTGTCTAACAATAAAATTATACAAAATTATAATGGAAAAATTTTCCAAACAAATTATAGAAATAAAGAAGTAAATATTAAAATATTAGTTTTAAATATTAATAATAATAAATGTTTATTGCTATGTAGGACTCAATAACACCTTTAGATTAAAACTAATGATGATATTAAAAGTTACTAATTAATGACTTTCCCGCCTAAGGTGTAAGTGAACTGGTCCAACCCAACCAAACCGAACCAAAGGGTTTGGTTTTAGTCTCTTATAAGCTTTATCGCACTAAATGATGAAACCAATGATCCATTGATTTGGGTCTTGGATTCTCAAAATTTAGAATCGAACAAATTCAGCTGAAGACCCAATTTTTTTTATCTTTATCACATGTTTCAGACACAGGTGTACACACATACCTACACCCACCTAAGCTCTCCCTCAGTCACACACACTCACAACTCTTTCACATACCCTACCTCATAAACCTTTGCGGTTGCCACCCCATACCAGTTTATTTTTATTTTCTTAGATCATTTAATTTGTTTATGTAAAATTAATTGATATGTCAAAAATATTTGGTCCAATGTCCATAGTATAAGAGTAATGAAATTTAGCCAAGTATAAAGCATAACATATATTAAGAAAATATTATTATTATTTTTAGATAGGATATAATTGGATATCTTTGTTTTAAATTTAAAATAGATTCTATTTGTATTTAGTAAGGAAGGAGGGACCACACTATCTATTGGAAGAGTAACAATGGTGTCCCACTACCCACTTTCTCTCATTTTTTATTTTTAACTCCTACCACTAAGCCCTAACAAAGCATACAATTACACACTTTTTCATCTCCATCAATGTTCCTTCACTCTACCTCATTGATCTTCTCCAAAATCTTCATTGTTAGAGTGATACTTGATCTCTACAATCTCTAATCACACATTATCATCACTTTTGGAGGAACAAAATTCATCCCCAATTCTTCTCTCAAGTTATGGCACACCCAAGCATAGGCAAGAAATTCTGCCTTTTTCCATTTCAACAAATTTTGTGAGTCTCTAATTCATGTTAATCTTCAAACCAAGTAAGGGTTTTTGTGCAACTTTTTTAGTTTACTTCATTTGCAGTCTCTAATTTGTTCTTCAATGTGCGAAAATTGTGAATCATCCACTATACATAGATTCCTTTCGGCTGTTTATATGTGAAATGAGTTATTATTTTTAGTGCTTTTGCTTTTGTTTACGATCTTTACACTGTAAACAAGTTAATTGATTACTTTTATGACTTAATATTTTATACTATTGTATCTTCAAGATACCTGTACCTGTATTGTTCCTTTTCGATTTTTATATTATGCATTTAAAATTCTTCCAGAAGTTCCAGAATCATTTAATGAGTCAAGATAATAATTGTATGAGTTTTTTGAAAAACAAGGGAAAAGGGACATTTTACGTTAATTTTCGTTACTTTCCATTTGAATAGTTATTATCATTATTATATATATATATATATATATATATATATATATATATATTAACTTATTCTTGTATGTTATATATATATATATTACCTTGTTACGTTCTTGTTAATTAGGTGATGTTAGTTCTTTTAATTTTATGTTGATATATCTGCCTTTAAGTTGTGTTGGTATGTTCTAATTACATTTTATTATTATTATACTTTGATGGAACTTGAACTAGTTATTGCTATGTTATGGATAAGTTACAGTAATAATTTGGACTATATGAATTGTATGGGGATAAGCCCTTTGAGGTTTCTTAATATATTATACAAATTTAATTGTTAAGTAATGAATGAGTTATGGCATGATGTTGTACATGAATTATTAAGTTAGTGATGATATGCATGTTGAATCTAATTGTATGATATGCATTAGTGCACTATATGACTTCATTACATGTACCAACGTTAAATGAAAGTACTAAGTTATATGCATGAAAAATATTGGACTTAGTCCCCCGGATAAATTATTAATGTGGCATAAAATGTTACATGTTGGACTCATTTATCTTAATAAAATATTAATATGATATGAAATATTAAAGATGTTGGTCTCAGCCCCACTAATTTAGAAATAATCCTCGATAAAGAGAGGTGATCCCCATTGTTCTAACAACCTATTTATCCCTACTGTATTTGTTCGATAATGATCGACTTCTTGGTATAAACTCATTACCCTATTGATTGGATAAACTGGATGTATAAAGAAAGTGATGTATAAAGTAAAATATATATGAAGAAAGAGATGTATAAAGAAAGATATTGAAAAAGATTGAACTAATTGTTTCATGTGATTGTATGTAAATTTCGTATATGTAGATATTAACTAGATCATCATGCATGCATGTAAATTTAGGAGTGTATCCATGATAAGAAAAATCATATTAAAAGGCACGTCTAGCTTTGGTAAAGATCTTTGAAACTTATTAATTAGATTTTAATATATGTTCATATTTTTCAAAAATAAAATGAGGTGGCTAAAGATGATTTTGATGACACTAATACATATAATTATGTAAGGGGGAGGCTTCTAGTTTGATTTTTAAATAAAGAAAAAACTTATTATAATTATTTTCCTGCCCATATTAGATTTTGAAACTGAAAATCATGATGTCAACAAAGCGTAACAATTTAACAATAAATTCAATATTACTTAAGCATATGGGAATAATGATTAGGATGTTACATTTTGATATTAGAGTGTTCACTCTTGGAGTCGTAGGATTAGATTAATACGCTTTTGAAGCATAGAATGGTACCTATGTCATGCTTGTAGTCTATTTGTATGATAGACTTTAGAAATTTGAAATGCACTACGTTTTACTTTTATGTCAAAGTAACTAGTTCATTTAACATTAACTATTAAGACGATTATTATTACTGTTTTATATGCCTAGAGACTTGATTAGTAGATGTCCTAGGAATTAGACAGAGGATGCCCTACTAACCCAAAGGACATGATGGAGACTTTCAGATGGATAGATCAATGTAACTCATGGTAGATCATTTAGATCATCAAGGAAGTGGACAACACAAGGCAGGAGGTGTAGGATATGGTATTCTCTAAATTTAAGAGAGCAAGACCTCCAGCTTTCCAAGGGACATGTGACCCTAGTATGTTTGGGTCAAGAGCATCAAAAAGATTTTCTTAATTGTCCTCTGTGTTTTAGGAATAAAAAGCAAGTTTCGCTATCTTTATGCTTGAGGAGGAAGTAGAAGCAGGCATGGTGGTTAGTGTTAGGAGAAATTCTCCAACACTAGCCGCATTACCTAGGATATGTTCAAGGAATAGTTTTATGTGAAGTATTTTTCAGCTTAGAAGGAATGCAAAGGAAATAGAGTTCTTGGCACTTAAGCGGGGTGATATGTCTGTCTCAGAATATATAACTAAGTTCGAAGAATTGATCAAATTTTCCAAGCTTTATAAGGGTAATCCGAATGAGGAAGGAAGTGTGCCAAGTTTGAAGATGGTTTGAAGCCAGAGATTAATGATGTAGTAGCACATTTGGAAATTTGTGATTTCTCCACATTAGTAAACAAGTGTCGCATCATTGAGGCAAGTAAGAAAAGGCTAGCTACTCAAGGGTTGAAGCATACAAGTAGAAGATAGCACCATAAGTATAGTAGTTCAAGCAATAGGGGTACAAGGAGTGTTTTCCAAAGGTGGCTTAGTGGTTCTCAAGGTGCGAGGGCAAGTAGCCCTAGAGGGCAATCCTCTATCGACACATACCATATCCACAAAGGTGCCAATTTGCCCCTAAGCGTAACAAAGTTACTAAAGGAAACCCGTCTTCTCTGGCAAGGAGTTTGTTACAAGTGTCAGAATCCTAGATAGATCCTTAGTGATTACCCTTTGAACACTTACCAACCCACTTCTAGTAGATCCCAATGCTAAGGAGGTCTT
This sequence comes from Dalbergia oliveri, assembly GCA_030441495.1. Classification (NCBI taxonomy): domain Eukaryota; kingdom Viridiplantae; phylum Streptophyta; class Magnoliopsida; order Fabales; family Fabaceae; genus Dalbergia; species Dalbergia oliveri. Next base: position 20,198,199 of record JAMLFY010000011.1, read on the forward strand.
TACCGTAAGTGATAAGATGCCACACGGTCGATGGTCTTATCCAAGGTATGTGTGAAGTGAATGGAAAAATTAGTTGTATTTTATGACTTTAGTGCTACTTATTCCTTTATTTCTCTTGAACATGCAAAGTCTTTATGTTTACCTGTGTTCTAAGTTGCCATATGACCTATTTGTGTCTACCCATATTGCCAAGCCCATCAAAACATGTATATCTGCCTAGATTGTCATTTCAATATAGATGGTAAGCCTTTGTGTCCAGCCTCATTTGCCTACCCATGTCGGGTCTAGGGATAATCCTAGGTTTGGATTGGTTATCTACACATCACGTCTTGTTAGATTGTAATGCCAAGGTTGCCATTTTCCTTGTCAAACCTGTCTCACTTGTTAGACCCTCCCACTCTTCTTAAATGCCATTGAATGAACTGTTATGGGGTTGTAAGTAAAGGTTTTGTTCTCTTAGCTGCCAGTGAGGTGGAACTTGATCTAGCTTTAGAAAAGATACCTGGTTAGGGATTACCCATATGTGTTTCCTAAGAGATACCTAAGTTTCCCCAGATTGAGAGGTTAAGTTTTCCATAGAACTGATCCTAAGATGGGACCAATATCTATAGCTCCTTATAGAATGTCTCCCTTGGAGTTGGCTAAGTGAAAACATAATTGAGGACTTGCTAGAGAAAAAGTTTGTGAGACCTAGTGCTTCACCTTGGGAAGCCCTGATTTGTTAAGAAGAATGATGGGAGTTTAAGGCTATGTATACATTGTAGGCAATTGAACAGTAGTGACCTAAGAATAAGTACCCCTTGCCTAGGATAGATGACTTGATGTATCGAGTTAGGGGAGATATGGTGTTTTCAAAGATTGACCTAAGGTCTGGGTACCATCAGGTTCGGGTGGGAGAGGAAGATATCTTAACGCTTTTAGGACTCGTTATGGGTATTACAAGTTCACTATCATGTCTTTAAGACTCAAATGCTCCTACTGTGTTTATGGACTATATAAATAGGATCTTTAAACCTTAAATGGATAAATTTATAGTAGTCTTTATAGATGATATTTATCTATTCAAGGACTATAGAGGAGCATGAAAGTCATCTGAGACTGGTTATAGAGGTCCTTAGGGAGAAGAAGTTGTTTGCCAAGCTATCTAAGTGAGAGTTTTGGATGGAAGAAGTACAGCTTTTGGGACATGTGGTATCTAAAGGGGGAATTCTGTAGATCCTAGAAAGATAGAGGTAGTGATGAGTTAGAGAGAGCTACCTTAGTGATGTATTAACTTTTTGGGTTTGGTTACTATTACCAAAAGTTCTTAAAACAATTTTTCCTAGAAAGCATTATCCTTGACTAAGCTTACTAGGAAAAATTTATAGCTTGTATGGACCCCAAACTTCAAGGAGAACTTCTTGAAAATTAAATAGAAGTTAACTTACCCAATGCTTATATTGCCTAATCCTATAGAGCCTTTTAATGTGTATTGTGATGCCTCGAGCAAAGGTTTGGGTTGTGTATTGATGCAAAATAGGAATGTGGTGTCTTATGCTTCACGGCAATTAAAGCCACATGAAGTGAACTACCCTACCCATGGTTTTGATTGGCAGGACTGGTGTTTGTCCTGAAGATGTGGAGACACTTTTTTTATGACGTGAGGTTTGACATACTCTAATCATAAGAGTTTGAAGTATCTCTTTGTCCATAAAGAGCTCAACATGAGACAAAGGAGATGAATGAAGTTTCTAAAGGACTAGGACTTTGGACTAAACTATCATTTGGGAAAAGGCACTGGAGATGAGTTCACTTGGGAGTTGGAGTCGGATATGAAGCATCAATATCCATATTTGTTTTTAGGTAACAAAGTTTGAAGGCAAAATTTTTTTTAGGAAGGGGAATTGTAAGACCCTAGTTTATTTTATTTCTTAGTTCCTTTAATTTGTTTATGTGAAATTAATTGAAATGTCAAAAATATTTGGTCCAATGTTCATAACATAAGAAGTAATGAAATTTAGCTAAGTATAAAACATAACATATATTAAGAAAATATTATTATTATTTTTAGATAGGATATAATTGGATATCTTTGTTTTAAATTTAAAATAGATTCTATTTGTAATTAGTAAGGAAGAAGGGACCCACTATCTCTGTTCCGTAGAAGAAAAAAAGTGCCCACTACCCATTTCTCTCATTTTTTACTTTTAACTCATACCACTAAGCCCTAATAGAGCATAAGTTACACATTTTTTCATCTCTATCAATGTTCCTTTACTCCACCTTATTGATCTTCTCCAAAATCTTCATTGTTAGAGTGATACTTGATCTCTACCATCTTTAATCACACATCATCATCACTTTTGGAGGAACAAAATTCATCCCCAATTCTCCTTCTTGAAGTTGTGGCACACCCAAGCATAGACGAAGATAATTCTACCTTTTTCCATTTCAACAAATTCTAGGATTCTCTAATTCATGTTAATCTTCAAACCAAGGTACAGGTTTTTGTGCAACTTTTGTATTTTAATTGATTTTCAGTCTCTAATTTGTTCTTCAATGTGTGTGAAAACCATGAATCATCCACTATACATAGATTCCTTTTCAGCTATTTATATGTGAAAGGAGTTATTATTTTTAGTGCTTTTGCTTTTATTTACGATCTCTACAATGTAAACAAGTTAATTGATTACTTTTATGACTTAATATTTTATACTATTTTATCTTCAAGATACCTATACATGTATTGTTCCTTTTTGGTTTTTATATCTTGCATTTAAAATTCTTCCAGAAGCTCCATAATCATTTAATGAGTAAAGATGACAATCATATGAGTTTTTTTTTTCTTTCTTACACTAGGTACAAAAAATATACCTTCATATACATTGAAAAAAAAGGGGAAAGGGACATTTTACGTTAGTTTCGTTACTTTTTTTGAATAGTTATTATCATTATTATATATATATTAACTTTGTATCTTATATATATATATATATATATATATATATATATATATATATATATATATATATATATGTTACCTTGTTATGTTCTTGTTAGGTGATGTTAGTTCTTTTAATTTTATGTTGATATATCTGCCTTTAAGTCATGTTGGTATGTTCTAATAACATTTTATTATTATTATACTTTGATGGAACTTGAACTAGTTATTGCTATGCTATGGATAGTTATAGTAATAATTTGGACTATATGAATTGTATTGGGATAAGCCCTTTGTGGTTCTCTTGATATATTATACAAATTTAATTGTCAAATAATGAATGAGTTATGGCATGATGTTGTACATGAACTATTAAGTTACTGATGATATACATGTTGAATGTGACTGTATGATGTGTATTAATGCATTGTATGACTTCATTACATGTACCAACATTAAATGAAAGTACTAAGTTATATGCATGAAAAATATTGGACTTAGTCTCCATGGATAAGTTATTAATGTGGCATAAAATGTTAAACATATTGAACTCAAGTGCCTATTGATAAAATATTAATGTGATATGAAACATTAAAGATATTGGTATCATGCCCCACTAATTTGAAATAACCCTAAAAAAAGAGGTGATCCTACTTTCTAACACGTATTTATCCCATTGTATTTGTCGATGATGATCAACTTTTAGTATAAGCTCATTATCCACTGATTGGATAAACTGGATGTATAAAGAAAATGATGTATAAAGTAAGATATGTATGAAGAAAGAGATGTATAAAGTAAGATTTGTATGAAGAAAGATGTATAAAGAAAGATACTAAAAAAGATTGAACTAATTGTTTCATGTGACTATATGTAAATTTCATGTATATGGATATTAACTGGATGGTCATGCATATGCATGTAAATTTAGGAGTGCATCCATGATAAGAAAGATCATATTGAAAGGCACGTCTACTGGGTAAAGATCTTTGGAACTTATTAATTGGAGTTTAATATATATTCATGTTTTTTTTAAAAAAAAATTGAGGTGACTAGAGATGATTTTAATGACACTAATACATATAATTATGTAAGGGAGGCTTCTAGTTTGATTTTTTAAAAAAGAAAAGATTATTATCGTTATTTTTTTTACTATGTTATATGTTGAAGCTGAAAAATCATGATGTCAACAAAGCATAACAATTTAATAATAAATTTCGATATGACTTAAGCATATGGGAATAATTATTAGGATGTTATAGTGGAACTAGTTCCACATCGGTTGGGGAAGGGAATGAAACATGCCTTATAAGGGTGTGGATCTCCCCTATGCAGATGCAATTTCCCCTTGAGAAGAGAGAAGAGCAAAGTCTGTGAAGGGCACCTGTTAGGCCCCAAAGGACAATGTCTGCATGCCAGGTGTTCCACTCACATTGGGGACGATATGTAACATGCCCAAATGTGACAGATGTTACAAATGGTATCAGAGACAATGCAGGGATCAATGTACAAGCAGCAAGGACATGGGCACCCACTAGGAGGGATGGAACTAGTACCATATGGTTGGGGAGGGAAACGAAGTATGCCTTATAAAGGTGTGGATATCTCCCCTATGCAACTCATTATCCCCTTAAGATGGAGGAAGAGTAAATCCATGAGGAGCACCTAGTTAGGCCTATCAATCCTCTATGCGCTTGGGTCTCTATGTTGCCGCTCTCAAGCCATTGCATCTATGTGCCACCACTTCTTCAAGTGTTGTGTCCCCCTTCCATGCCTTCCTTCATTGGTGTTTGTTGTGGGTTCTAATGGTTGTGGATTGTGGGTGCTATAGTTTTAGAAATCTTCCAAACTTTTATCACTAAGAATACCTGAATTCATTGTTTTTCTTATGTTCCTTTCCAACATTTACATCCCTATTTGAAAAATTGTACAACTTTTGTGTTGGGGTTCGTGAGATATGAAGTTTTGATTATTTCACAAATGTTTGCCCTTTTTTGGTGTTTGCTATAGACTTTGATTTTAAGTTTTCTAGATTTTTTTTAAATTTTCAAATTTTTGTGTGGTCTTAAAACTTTTTCAACTGTTAAGTGAGCTGAATTGTTTCAAGGAAAAAAAAAACTCAATCAATCTTACAGACCAAATGAAACAAAACCAATTAGAATTGGTTTGGTTCATTTTGTTAAGAAAAAAGTGTCTAACCCGAAAGCAAACCAATCCAAATTAAAAATGATTATTCGATTCATTTTCTTCAAACCCAAATCCATGCTTTATTCTTTTACCTTTTTTTCCTTTTTTCTTTCCTTTTTTTGTTTCTTCATCTAGCCTCTATGTCTTTCTTTATTTTCCTCTCTACGGTCCTTCTCAAACTCATAGCAACTTTTTTTTGGTTTTTACTAGGAATTGTGATAGAGACCAACAACATAATCACTAAGAAGCTATTCATGTCTATTATTAATTTGTTTCTAAATTAATTGTCGATATATTTGGGCATTTGGTTGTCCAGTGAGTACCCATTACACCTCCTCTAGGAGAGAGAAAACAAAGGTTAATTTGTTGGAATGTTTCATCTACAATGGGTCATAAAAATAGCAATATGAAAACATTATATTGGAATAATTTATCTCACATGTGGATTGACTCTTGTTGTGGTAATAACATGAAAACAATTGATAATGTGATATACTATCCAAAAATTTTGTGGCAATGGCAAGAAAGTATGGATAACAATAGGTATTCATAAGAGTGAGGACATGCCTCTACCTCTTGTCCTCATTTATAATTTTGCCCCTGTCCATCCTCATCACAAGTCCTCATTTCCCATTCCCTAAGACAATTGAATCTCCAGGTATTCGTGGGTTTATTAAAAAATCCAAAAAATAGAAAATGAAAAAAAATTGAAATTTAACATATAAATGTCCATACTAACAAATACTACAAATGCAATGTAATCCAAATTAAAAATAAAACTACATATATAATACAAATCCAATAAAGATAATTTAAAAATGAAAGTATGCTAAGATTTTTTTGGTATATATTTATATATATAATTGAATATTTAAATAATTTATATAAATGAGAAATTAAGGATCTACATGGGGTGGGTATCTCATTCCCCGTTCCACCTCGTTTATGTAACATCCTTCCAAGTGCAACGTATCCTTAAGTCATGACATTATACTTAGGAGTTATTACTTATAAATTAGCGACCTTTCTTAATTATCTATAATAAAGAATTTGTGAAAATGTATTAACTAACTCGTGGTTCTATCAAAATATATAGCAAAAAACAACATATTTATTTAATACAATCAAGTACAAAAGGAAGCTCTTCTATCAGCTTTAGTTCACATTTGTTCTTCACTACATTTACACACACACACACACACACATATATAACTATGTACAATAGATACAAGTTTCCACAACTAAACTATAAAAATTACAATTTAGTCTTCTTGTAGCCTTCACTATCCTCTGAATCAACCTCCAGATGGCAAAACACAAACAAGCAATGAGAATCTCTAATTCCCAGTAGGTATCCCCAAAATACATAATCATAATGTCATTGTCATCGTCCAGCCACTTTGGTTTATCAATAAAATGTGATGATACGATACATATTAAATATCTATTTTAAAGTTCTAAAATCATTCTTCCAAGTGGGTAGCTTTTATTATTCAATCACATATCATACTACTCAGCATATAAACCCTCTACCTAAATCACAACTTAACATATTGGCCTCAATATTGATACTAATATTCTTCACTTAGCACATAAGATAAAAGACTACTTTAGGGTAATAGGTTGCATTTTTAGGATGACCTCATTCCTATACATAATCATTGGATTTACTTTCTCCAATTCTACAGACCTATTCCTAATTAGGTTTATTTTCGAACTTAATTCAAAGGTAGTCAGGTTTATTTCCGCAACCAAATTTATTCTCTAGCCCAAGAATTATAAACTTTATGCTTTTCATGGTAGTCAGGTTTACTTTCCTCGACTAGTCAGTTTACTTTACAAACAAGATTTACTTTTCCAGCAAGAACATAATCTTATGATTTTCTTTCGCATATGAGCAATTGTAATAAGCATTCATATCTAGGTGTGTCTAACCTCATCAATAAGTTCACATGCTCAATTATTTATATTCATATTTTTGTGCTCATGCCATACCAGTACAAGATGTCATTATTTCATCAATTCAAAGCATCAATTCATTTTCAGCACAATGGCAGATTTCATATATTCATAGCACAATTTGTTTGCACATCAAAAAATCAATTTATATGCTATAAAAATTCAAGGACACTTAAATGTGTCCAAAAGTTTCCATAAAAATTTCAGAGGAAAAAGAGTTCTCTAACTATGTTTAAAAAATTAGAAAAATTTGGAGGTCAAAAACCCTATTTACAGCCAATAGCCATAGTTCACAATTTTATTACCCTGTCAAATGAATATATCACATCATAAAAAAATTCACAGTTGGACTTCAATATGTCATAAATACCCTGTAAAAATTTCAAATGATTATTCAATCATTTGGTGTAGTAATAAAATCACCAAATTTTATAGCTTCAGTTCTAATAATCCAGCCAACACATAGTTCACTTCTGTTCATGATTTTTTTTCAGGCAATAGGAGTCCGAAACAAGGCTCAAGAAAATTTATGGAACTAGCCTAGGATGTTAGCTTCAACATATATTTTTTCTAACTCATGAAATACCCACAAATTTTCCAAAAATTCGGGTTCAGTTCCTTCCCATAGCAAAACCGAAATTCCAGCAACATGCTTCAAATCTCTTTTGACAAAATGATTTTTAAAATCATCCAAACACTCCACCAAAATTCATACATCAATATCAATATATTATCAACCAATATAGCTAGAAATTTCGGACCAAGATCAACCAAAAATGTTAAGAATAAATTTGGGAAGAAAAGACGAAAGAAAGCCCCTTTTGGTGTCTAAGGGATCCTTGGCTCCAAGTTGCTCCAAGATTGATCCCTTCCACTTCAAATCTCCCAAATCCACCTCAAATCCTTCCCAAATCAGTGAGTAAGCAAGGTATCAAGGTGAGGATTGATGGAGATTTGAGATTTTAATCGGTTAGATTTGTAGGTATTGAGGTGTAGAATAAGTTTAGTGAAAGGATCTTGGTGTTTTAGTGACTTTAGGCTAGGTTTTGAAGCTTGAAGTTTGTTAATGGAGGTTTGAGAGGAAGAACAATGGAAGGCTGCTTTTCAAGGCCTCTTGGCCGAAAATCATGATGGTGGGTGATAAGGTTGGTTGTCTTGTGTTTATCTTGTGTTAAAGTGTAGATATCATATAATATAAATGTATAATTCCTTAAAGAAAAGGAAAACAAATGGATGGCTAGGATTTAATCTTGGTTTAGATTAAATCTTAGCCTTACACTTAGCTTGAATGGATATACATTATCCATGTATAATGATTAAACTATCTTTTGGTGTTCTAAACCACACATCGAAATTTTACCGAACGAATGAGATATTGGCTCCCGAGTAAAATATAATAAATGAAAGGTCAAGATTAAAACTTGCTTTCCAAGTTTTAATCCTTGCCATCCACTTGGCATAAATTGGATGGTAAAGGTTACTTGGCCACTAAGTAACTTGTACGTGTTAAAATCGCACATTAAAACTCTAAATGGGTAAAACATCATACCCGCGTAGTCAAACATTATCCGAAATTAATTTTAGATATAACTTCTCATTCCTTATTATTTCTAACCTTAACCATTTCTTTTCTCAGTCCCGGGCATTTCCCGGTCCCAGATCTAGGGTTTTGGTTGTCCCAATGGGCCCGTAAGATTACCATTCACCCGACCCGAAACTTATACGTCCGTTGGGCCACCCTCATCATTGCTAAACTGTAGATTTTTGAAATTACAACTAATAAAGCTCAAATTAATTTTTGAATAATTTTCAGGGTGTTACAGTTAAATGGGGACTCACTACTAGAAATTTGCGATCCTGACGGTACTATTGACGGGTGTGAACACGTTGGTAGTTATCGCAGGATTGTTAGCTCCAGAACCTTCAGAAAGCTTTAATGCAATATGTTTTGAGTGAAAACAAAACCAATTCAAAGAAAAATATTTTGAAGAATGACTAATGTCTACCTTGAGTTTCTTGACAAAGTACATAGGTATTTTGAATTGCATGATGTGGACTTAAAGCAAGAATAATTTCACTTTGCATGTGTAAACATGTTTTATCTCACATGAAGGGATTGAACCTAAAAGAAAGTGAACATTATATTGTGCAAAGTACGTATACATGCCTACAAATCAAAAGATATCATATCAAGAGTAATAAACCAAGGCACGGTTTTAGAAAGTAGCACTGGGTACAGAAAGTATGCTTAACACAAAGATATCAAGAAAGCTCTAAGAACAACATGCTGCAAAATCTTCAATCATCATGGTTGCAAATCTTTCAGAATCATAAAGCTTGGATTGAAGACCAGAAGACCAAAGAATCATCAAGGAACTAATTCCACACTTCAAAAAACTCACTTCACTTTGGAGCGCTGACGTTCCTGAAAAGAAAGGAATTTTGAATTTTTGAAATTAAAATTTAAAATCAAACCCAGTTTCAAAGTGGTAGGTCATCTATTCTGCCAACTTGATTGACCAACTTGCTTTGGAAAAAAGAGTTCAAAAACCATGTTAAAAAGTAAGAGTAGTTTCTAAGTAACATTAGAAACCTCATATCTCACAACGCTTCTGCAAAAGCTCAAGAGACAAGCTACTCTTTTATTGCTTTTCCAAGACACAATAGATGATCAACACGTGTCACTTGGAGATCTAATCAGGGGCAACGGTCACAAGGAAGACCTTCTTTAAATAGAGATGATGTGCTCAAACGAAGTAGAGATGCACTACACAAGAGAGGAAAATCTAAAAATCTCTCCTTATCTAGCAAGGTTCATCATATTATAATGTAATCAGTTTCCTTGCTAGTAAAAATCTTCTTCCTCGTTCCTGAATAGTTATATGATCTTCCTAGGAAAGTTGTGGGAAAGAAGTCATTCAAGTTATCCTAGGATTATTCATGTATATTTTAAGGAAACTTGAGTGTAGGTTAGTTTGAGTGGTAACCTAACACAAACCTTTGTATCCTTGATCCAGGAGTGATCAATGTGAGATAACTTGGAGAGACTAATGTAAAACTACTTGCAACATGAAAGTAAGGTGTTCTCACTCCTTCAGCTTAGCTTGGAGAGGCTGGTGAATAACTACTTTTAACATGACAGGAATGGATGCTGATTGGTCATGGGTTCAGCTTGGAGGCTGGTGAATAACTACTTTCAACGTGACAGGAGTGGTTGTCTCCTGGTCACGTTAGCTTGGAAATGTTGGGGCAGACTACTCATTTAGCTTGGAAAGGCTCGTGAATAACTACTTTCAACGTGAGGTGGCCGCCCACTGTCACGAGGCTACCTTAGAAAGGCTAGCAAGACTACTCAAGGTTCAACTTGGAAAGGCTGGTGAATAACTACTCAACTTGTGACAGTGGGGGTTGTCCACTGGTCATAAGTGAAAGCTTGGGAAGACTAATGTAAAGACTATCAATGTTCTTTCTCTAGTTTGAGAAAGATGTTTAGTGGAACCTCAATATGTGTTGAGTACCGGATGTAAGCATTGGCCGAAATAATATAAAATACTTGCGTCACTTCTTCTTATCCAATCTCGTTTACTTTTGTGTTATGCCTGCATAATTTAATATTTGCTGATATATAGTTTTGTTGTTTGCTCTTTTCTATACTTCAGATATCTACTTTCTGAAACAACTAGTACGTTCGCTGCACTTCAAGCTTAGTGCTTGATAGTATGTCTTTAAATCTTTCAAATGCAAAAAGAGGTGATGCACGATATTCAACCCCCTTCTCGTGCAATTCCATACCTATAAGTGGTATCAAGCCAAGCCTCTGGGGTAAGCAATACAATGACTACAAAGGATAAAGATTCAAGGGACAAAATGGAACTAACTATCCAACCTAGAGAAAACTTATCATATGTCCGTTCACTCTTTGATGATTCAGAATCTGAAAAAGCTTCATCTATATCAAGGATTCCCAAGGAGTAAAGGACAAAACAGCAAAAGTTAAAAGTTCAATTAAACTCCAAAGTCTTGTTCCTACCCACGTGCATGCTAAGCTAATGTGAACATGAAAATATTCATGTTAAGTGTCACTGTAAAGGATATATGGAAACTTGCACATAATGCTTGAAGATTTTGACCAAAAGTATTCTAACTAAGAAATGGTTAGGAAAATACTAGAGAGCTTTCTGAAGATGACTTCCTCCAGCATCAATCATCACTAATATCATGATCTTCAAACTCTTATCATAATACTCTTCTCAGATCTCTGGAAACCCAGAAGTCACGCTCTCTTAAAAATACATGATAAATTCATAAAGAAGATCATGCCTTTGGTCTTGAACTCAACGCATTAGAAAGCAAAGTAAAGCTATAAGCAATGAAAGTTGTTGAAACCTCTATTGAAGAGGATGTATCTATCAAGTTTCTAGATTGAAAATATAGAGAAAAGATCTCTATGTTTATGAACCAGGATGTGAAGTCGAAGAAGGCTAAGCCAAGAAATGAAGAAACATCAATCTAGGAAGTAAAAGAAAAGGGCAGAGAATATATTGAAAGAGTAACCCTATCTATGATAAGAAGGAACATTTTGAACATTTTTATCCCAGCTCATGGTATCACTGAAGATCTTCTTTCGAGAAGAAAAGCTTGCTTGGACACCTAGAGCATCCTAGAAGATACAAAGAACAAGTCAAAAAGTCATGATGAGCTAGAAGATGTCACAAATCTATACTTCATGACATGAGTGTACCTCAATAGAAATACGTAAGGTAAGAATATCTAAACTCTATATTGTTTTTCTTGCATTGTAAGATAAGTTGCTGAAATTTTAACTTCTTCCTCTAAAATATCTCATCTTGGAAGCATTACTTCATAAGGTTGCTTCTGAATTTAATATTATAGATCTAAGCTGAAATTATCTTAAGAGTTTATAAGCATTTGTTTCAAAAATTTGTCTCAAAACTTGAGAAAATTTCATTGCTCCTAATATTAACTAGAACACACATAATGTGAGTGTGTGTGTGTGTGTGTGTGTGTGTGTGTGTGTGTTTGTGTGTGTGTGTGTGTGTGTGTATGTGTGGTTCAATATCCTTGTCTTTATGCAAGAGGAAATATATGAGAAAAAGTAATACAAAGATCTGAAGCATTGTTTCTTGCATCTTTGCTACAAGAAGAGACACCCACCTTAACAAATGATTCTTGAGAAGAAAATCCATCAGGAAAGGTTGGAATATCTTTTTCTTGAAAACTAACCAAAAGGACCCAAGATAGTCTAGGTACCAATATCACAATGTTCCTATTAGGTGAAGAGGTCAACCTGATGAAGTACCAAGGAACAAACATACTTTGGATACACCAGGATCTTATCCTGATCAGAAGTGGATCAGAAGTTCAAAGCCTAAGATCTTTAAATGACTCAAGCTGATGATGAATTAGCTTAAAGAAATCTTTGCTAATATTTTCAAAAGAACTGGAGTTTTGTCATGAAAATGTATCTCAAGGATGCTTCTAAAGCAACTAATGAAAGCGATATCTTCAAAGTAAGCTCCAGAACATTGACTCTTTAGAAAGCATGCTTAGAACCTCAAGGTTTTCAAAAGTAACTTTTCTGACACAAAGATGAGCAATCAGAAGATAAAAGAGAAGCTGACGAATCTGATGATAGAGAAACTTCAGGAGTTTTTGATTTAAAGATAGCTTACTCAAGACAAAGTTCATGGAGACCTTGCCAAGGGTATGAGGACCAGGTCCCTTAGAAATGTGCCAATCTATGCTTTCATCCTTACTCCAAGTCTAAATGTTGTAAAGAATCTTTGAGTTAATCAAAGTTGGATGGATGCTATGTAAAAGGAGCTGTTCTAGTTTGAAAAGGAAAAGTTTGGATGACCAGAAAAATTCATCATCACACAAGAAGATGTTCAAGAACACATTCAATGATGCCTTAAGGAACAAAGCAAGTTTGTTTGCACTAGGTTTTTGAGATGATGACTCCAATGGATCAGAGTTAAGAGAGATAGCGCCATGGTTATTGTTGTATTGTTCAAAAAATTCTTACCACTACTCATGCAAAAAGCTTAATACAAATGGCTGTCACTAATAAGAACATATATATATCTGCTAAAAGTTGATAGTACTCATGTTATGGATAAGGAATCAACTAGAAGATTATCTCTTAAGGTACTTCTATATCCCTATCTCTTAAAATAATACAAGTGCTATTTATCTTGTTAAGATTTCTTCTAAGCACTCTTATTCAAGGTTTTACTATTATAACCTTTTTATCTGATCTTTTCAAAATGAAGATATTGAGTTAATGGCTATGGATACTAAAGACCTATTGTTCTACATATTCACAAAAATCTAAAGATCTATCTTTTGTGTGAATAAAGCTTTTGAAACTTAAAGCTTTTATAAAATCTACATATGCATTCATACATGAACATCCCTAGGCATTCTCTCATCATAATTCCAAACTGAAGGCTTAGCAAAGTCATCAATCTTCATGATCACAAGATATCAGTTTGCAAGATTAGCATATTGGTTGGTATATCAAGATATCAATTTGCAAGACCATGTATCCCTTTGAAGATCAGAATTCGTATAAGGTTAGAAAGAAGATAGGCTGATCATAAAACAATGGAATTGCCAACAGATTAGATGGGTCAGAAAATGAAGTTTATATGGGGTCATAAGCTCCAACATATGAACATGAGCTTGTGTTGAGTATACTGTGTCTCTAATGGTTTAGAAAGTAAATCATGAAGCTCAGAAAGTAAGCCCTTCAGAAAGTAAGCTTTAGTATCAGAAACCTTTCTTTCTAAAATGGATGAAAAATGTAGGATAATTCCTACTCTTTTAGATTTTCTCTCTCCACGTCGCCTCGTGCAGTAAGTTGTGTCACACTTGTGACACCCTAATATTTAACCTACACGCCTAGGACGCATTGAGATTAATTATTAGTTATTACTCTTTTAAATTCCTTTTATCCAAAATACTTAGCGAAAACAATGGAAAATATTTTTTTTTTTGAAAACCTAAATCAAAACTAGAGCCATGCGCATACTACCATGAGCAAATCATAAAACAATAGAGAACTTAATTATACAAGTTAAGAGTGATAAAGAACACATTCATTCATAGAAGCAAATATCATAATATTAAATAACATAGTTGAGTACATGATTCTGGATACATCGACTAAAAACTAAATAAAGTCATACCCATATAAAATAGGCAGAGCTTACGATATATAGAAAAGGAAAACACACAAACAGAAGGAAAACATAAACAATAAGTACAGGAAGCCTCAAAAGATCAAACCCCAGCTTATAGCTACCCTTCTAAACCTACCGGTGATGCTGGTCCTCTAGCAATGGGAAACGTGTCCCACGAACTCGAAGCTCCTTGGTCATGGCCCAACGAAGTGGAGATATGGGCATGTGGAGTAGGGGAACAACATGGCCTCTCCCGCGGCGCCTCTCTGCTTGCGCACTCGCCTTGCAAGTTCCTGGGTGACAGTCACTCACGCCCCTACCCATGTCCACAGGTCCTTGAAGGAAGACCCTCCAAGTAGACATAGGTAGGAAGAGTCCTAGACAAGTCGATCCCAGGACGCCGTATGAGGGGACGTACTCTGAGTAGGCTCTAGCCGTAGAGGATGATAGATGGGTACGGCGAGTCTCCGTCGTGGATTGAGGCCTCTCAAAGATCAGGTCATCGCCATACGGTGAGGTAGGAGTGAAGTGAAAGCTGGAAACCTGATGCGCGAACGGGCGTCCCATGTACGCAAAAATGCAGCAGCAACGATCCTCAAAATGATACGACGGTGATCCAGGTCAAAGTGTACCTCCCAGATCGCATGTCAATGAAGACCACGATGTCGCCATCGAGATTTGAAGACGTAACGGGAAGAGATAAATAAGGGGTGAGAATCTTACTAAAAAATCTTATTAGGAATCCTCCTATCCTAATGTCATCGTTTACATCCCCAGGAACCTTGGGTTTATTATGAAAGGTTTAACATGAAAAGGTCTATTATGAGTTTTTGTAAAAGTAATTATCCAAGGTCTGTGTTTTCTTTTATAATGAATCTTAATACATGAATGTAGCACAGCAAAGTATGAATGTATGACAATACCTTATGCAAGCGAACCAATAAAACATGATATCAACAATTTATCATCATATAAGTAGCATGTAACTTCTCATGAAAACCTTTTTCTTTTGTAAGTATGGAACTTCACATCCTTTTCTCTTTTCTTAAACTTGTGACATAAAGGTATCAAACCTAGAATCATTGCCACCCTAAACTAGCCTATTAGCTCATACCTCAACTAGTCATCACTAGTTCTTACTTATCCTCTTGATAAGCGTAACATAATCACAAAAATCCCGACTCCCAGAGTACGGGTAGGGGCCTAAGGATCACCCATCATGGGACTTTTTCCTTCTTCGAAATGCATCAACTGGTTAAGACTGTGACTTTGTCCGCTTCGGCAACTAATGACAATGCCCTTACGATTTTACCTTCTCCTCACCGTAGCAGGAGAAGTACGTCTCTACGAATGCATCAACTGGTTAAGACCAGTGACTTTGTCGCTTCGGATGGCTCACGTCCATACCCACGGGTTTACTTTCTCGTAGTAGGAGAAATGCGTCTCGGCATGTCACTTTTAAAATCTTTCTTTCAAAAACTTCTTTAAGTCTCTCAAATTTGATGGAAATTCAACAGCACAATGGCTTTACACCGAAGTTCCTCAAATTTGAGTCATGCCACATAGCTTGTTTAACACATACATCCACATTCAATATCTCAACTAAGCAAACCTTTAAAATCATATAAACATGTTCACCCATTTCATCATTACCTCATATCTTTTTGCATCTCAATCAGAACATACCATATTATCCTAACAATCAAGTCATAAGTTCACATATTCTCATACACATGCCATTAATACTTTCACACACTCTCATATAACATAACAATGTGTTCACTCGGTCACTTACTCTCATCATGTTCCCTATCTTATTGTATCTTATGCTTTGACCCTTACGGGTCTTAAACTCTTATCTAGTTATCCTAACACCCATAACAGATCTTCAATGCACCTAAAGGATTATTACTTATAATTCTCTCTAATTTTTATGCTTACTAACACCTCCAAACAGCTTTGCAAGATTCAGCAGGATGGTTATTATTCGATTACGGGTTCTAGAATCTATGTCTTTGACCCTTTCTAGGTTTCATCTTCGCCTAAGGCTCTATATTCAATTCCTAAACCAATTATCAGAGATTCCTTTACATATCCACTAATTATAAACCATTTTCCCTAAGTTCAATTATGCTGAAACAGAATTTATACTTCTTGTGTTAAAGTGTTCTAGAATCCTCATTTTAAATCCTTTCTAGTTACTTATTCTTTCCTAACATTCCTAAATCGTCCTTGCCTTACTCAAACACAATTTTACACATTTCAACTCCATAAAACAGCATCAATACAGTGGCCAAACAAACAAGGCAGAAACTAAATTGTATACCTCGCATAATCCCATGAATTCATCTCAAAGCATTAACACATAAAGTCATTCTATCATACTTAGAACACATATTTTTGCACGTTTAGGGTTCTGGTAATTGATTACATATGATAGTAATTGATTACCAAATCAAAAGCTGGTTTTGGACTCAAAGGGTGGCCTGGTAATCGATTACTTGGGCCTGTAATTGATTACCAGAACCTAAATTTTATCCTGGGTACGAGGAACTTCCAGGTAATCGATTAAATAGGATGATAATCAATTACTAAGGCTAAAAACTATTTCCGAAAAATAACATCATGGTAATCGATTACATAAACGGTAATCGATTACGGAGTTAAAAAGTTTGGGCATGAGGACAGCCTTGGTAATCGATTACATTGTTGGTAATCGATTACCAGAATCTAAAATCCTTCAAATAACCATTATGGTAACATAAGCTGGTAATCGATTACCAAAACCTCCGAAATTTGAGAAAACATGATTTTTAACACATTCTAAGCTACTTAACATCTTTAGACCACATAAAACATCTTTCTAACATTGTCTTGAAAACATCCTTACATTTTTACAAATCAAACCAACATTGTATCATGACTAAAACACATCCACTTGTCATGGTTAAAATTTCTTTTGGGATACTAGGGAAAGTCTTTTGAGCTCTAGGAGTTTAAGTGATGACATAAATATAAACATGCTATGCACTTTGTTTTCTTCTTCATTATAAAATAAAGTGAGAGCATAAAATAAATATGAGATGCAACTTCTTTATTATCTTCAAAGATTAAGTGATAACTTGAAATATATAAACATGAAGTGCAAGCTTGAAAATTTAAATATGAAAATGCAAGTTCATTTATTTATTCTTGAGAGCTTAGTGATGGCATCAAAAAGTAAACATGATATGCAAGGCATAAACTTAAACATGAATGCAAACTTATTTTATCTTAACTAGAGCTCATGCAAGACTTTAGAGGATAAACCATCAACCCCATTCAATTTTAACCAAATGGAAATGAGTTTTAGAGCCTCATGACACCATGGTCCTATGGACCTCATTTGTCTAGACTCATCATTAAACTCAAGGAAAAACCAACAAGGACAACCAAAAACCTTTTCATTTTCATCATTCTTTCAAAACCAAATATGAAGCCCACTTTGAGCTCACACATGATGGCCTTTACAATCAACACAAAGATCTCTCATCATCAAGCTATCATGGAACATCATCAAGGCCTTAATGGCTGAAAATGAAAAGAAGGGAAAAAGAAAAATTGAAATGAGAAAGCTTAAGGAAGATCATTCAACCATCATCTTAAAATAGGAACAAATCTTAACAAAGCAAGAAAATAAGTTTAAAGACAACTCTCTACCAAAAGTTTGCTTGAATGTATGAAGGAAAGCTTGGTCCTTTGGGATGAGAAGGAAAGAAAATCTTCTTTAGAGCTTTGAAGAGGAAGTTTTAGCAGAGGGAAAGAGAGGAAGAGAAATTGTGTTTAGGACAATGAAGAAGGAAAAGGACTTCTTTGATCTTTGAGGAAGAGAGCTCAAAGTTTGCAAGGTGTGTAAAGGATCCAAAGAGCTTTCAAGCTTGCATATTTATAGAGGAATGAAAACTCATGGATGGCCTTAGGGAGGAGGAGTGGCAAGTGCTTTTGGAGGGAGAGTAGAGAAGAAATATCTCCTTGATTGGTATGGTTGTGAGTATGGTTAAAGGCATGGTGAGGTATGGGCTTGGGTATTGCTTAAGCATAGGTGGAAGTATGGTTTTTGAGTGCAATCACAACAACATGTGATGGAGTGAGGGGAGGGAATGGCTTCGCCATTTCCAAGGAGGAGGAATTATATCATCTTAGTTGTGGTTTAGAGGTGTTTAGGTGTATCTTTGATTAGGCTTTTGATTAAGAGTTTATAAGTATATGTTTAGGTGAGGTAATGGTCAATTAAGGTTGTCAATGCTTGATTTAGAGGGTGATCTTGCTAGATTAAAGAATTAAAACCATTTTCAAGTTAAATCAAATCATAGACACAATTCCTTAATTTAAGGAATTAGAGAGAGTTTTACTATTTAAGATTCCATGACTAGGAATCTTGAATCTAAGAATAAAATTAAAGTCTAACTAAGCAATCTTAGGTTATAATTGACCTTAATAAATTATTTTGACTCTAAATTAATTATCAAAATTAATTAATCTTCAATTAGAGCCTAATATTGCTTAGGTTTGGTTAATTGTATCATTAGGCTCACTGTACACTGTTCTAAGGGCAAAATGGTAATTTTGCACTAAAACTTCTGGACCTCCCGGGCAACTAACTATCATGATCCACTCATAACCATCATTCCAACTCCTGGAAAATTCGGGTTTAAACGGCACCTTAACTTGTGTAAAATGCTATAGGGTATTTTGGTCATTTTGAGCCGAAAGTTCGAAAAACAAGATTTCACCTTGGATAACAAACACTACAATCATAATCCCCTTCAAACACTGATTTGACCCATTAAAGGGCTTGGGTAAACTACCCTGAATTCCAGGTAAAAATGACCTCGGGGCATTTTGGTCATTTGTACTTAGGAAAAATTGGGGCATTACAACACTACTTAAATAATCCCTCTTCTCACATATCACCTCTTACCCTCATCTTCTCCACACGTTTTTGTCAATCATTTCACCTGTCCTCACCTTCAAACCTTCTCTTGTAATTCAAATCATCTTCTTATTTTTTTTCTATCTTGCAACCTAAACAAGCTCTTCTTTTCTCACAAACTCCTTACTACTTAACACCTTCAAGACTCATCTCTTTACCATCTTCTTTTTCAAGCCTCAATCTTTGTGCTCTAACTTCACATTATCTACCTAAATGGCTAAAGGAAAAGAACTAAACTATTCTTCTACAAAAAGGGTACCATTCATCATGTTTAACGATGCAAATATATAGGAAAACTACGAAGAAAATTTCTCTCAAAGAACAATAGCTCTTGGGAAACAACTAACGACTCTTTGCTGAACTAAGTTCAGATTCTCAAAGAAGTTTTTACCTTTCAAGGGTGGGAGTATTTCATGGATATCTCTAACAGAGTATTTCCTAGAATTG
This sequence comes from Dalbergia oliveri, assembly GCA_030441495.1. Taxonomy (NCBI): domain Eukaryota; kingdom Viridiplantae; phylum Streptophyta; class Magnoliopsida; order Fabales; family Fabaceae; genus Dalbergia; species Dalbergia oliveri. The sequence goes on from JAMLFY010000011.1 coordinate 20,217,889, forward strand.
TAATTGCTTTCTATGCCTTTCTTGAAAAAATCAAAATTCTCTTAGGGCCACTATCAAGGACACTTGTATGGAGATTGGGTTATTGACTTATCTACAATGATTAAGGTTCCGTCCATAAGAGTAAACTATTTGGCTCATGAGGAATAGTTCAAATCATTAGGAGTGAGCAAAGATGTTTCCAAGTGTCATCCTGATTCAACAAAGTACCACCCTGGTGACATTACAACGTCTATGCTCAGTCATAGGCAAGAAAGGTTTTTACTATTATCCAATTTACCATCCTTCCCAGGTGAGGAAGCACTGATGTTCTGGGCATAGATTGTATGCTACTTTTCTGCCTTTTATCCAAAAGAAAAGTAAATCTACCCAAAATAATAATGGACTACATGCTTAGTGCAATCACTAGAGAAAAGAAGAACTTGGAGTTCCCTATGAAATACTCCTGACAAGGATTTTTTAACATGTTAGGTATCTTTTGGCTGAAAAGTGGTTGAATATCTTACAGCATAGACTTTTAATCAGCTCCTTCAAAACTATAAAGAAGTCTCATTCCATGCCCATGAAGACGAGCTCCAAAAAGACCAGCTCTTTGATCAAAGATGCTAAAGGATCTTATGAAGAAAAGAAATGGACCTTGCAGGAAAAAAAGTGACAAAAAGGAAGATTATTCTTCTTGAAAAACTTCTGAAACCTCAGAAGCAGCAAATGATGAGTCTAAGAAAACTATATCTCAAGAATCCTCTTAAGCCCAAGAGGAAGGGAAAAGGAAGGCTATATAAGAGACGGAAACAAGCTGAAGTTTCACAGTAAACCAAATTCTTGAAGCTTAGGCCGAGTCCTCAGAAAGTGAGTTGCCCAAGGAAGACCTGACAAGCTTCCTATTTGAAGAAAAGTCTGAGCCAATATTCAAAAGTCTACCCAAGAAAACAAGCCAAGCAGCACTCATTCTGAAATACATGAGTAATCCTACGAACTTAGACAAGCTACAATCTCTAAATCCTCTAAAGATGAGGAAGAGGAAGAAAGAATTCTTAAAGAATAGAGAATTCTTCAAGAAAAGTGGAGACTTGAAGAAGTAAGAGAAGTAGGAGGAAAAAGGGATTCATGGGTCTAGCAGAAGTAGAAAAGCCTAATGTTCCTAAGCCTTTTGTTGTCATTGAAGAACAAGCAACAAAACCCATGACTGAAGTTTAGCTTTACCTCTATACCCATCATAGCTGCTTTCATGAGAGGACAATAGCGTCAAAATCCAGTATCTTTATTCAACCAGCAAGCTGGCCCCACAAGGATAGCAATTATGGACCCCAAAGTAACTTCTTTAGGTGACAATGATGACTTAATGACAATAAATGATTTAATTAAATCCATAACGAAGTCGATTGCCTCAAACACAACCTGAAGAAGAAGGAGTGGACGAACTCAATTTCTTTATCAATGAACACTTCTCCACTTTGGTGCCAATATATGAAGAATCTTCCTTGGAGCCCATCATTGAAGAACCAGCAAAGGAAGCACATAGACTAGAATCAACTATAATCCTTTGGTGCCTCAACCTCCTCCTTCCATCCACATCACTCAGATAAAGAGGAAGAGGATAGAGCATCAAATGTCGTGCCCCTCTTGGTGAAGAAGCTGTTATTTGCCTTGTCTCAAATGCTTGAAACTATTATTGTTTCTATTCCTAAGCCTATTTCTACTCCTACTACTTTTGATGTGGGCATGCCATCCTCTCCACCTCCTGCTGCACATGCTGATAAGGCTGAATCGCCTAAGTGTGGGAGACGGTGTAATGCCCGAGGACAAGGCGAGAGTGATCGCTGTCAAGAAGGCACGTACAAGGAGTGGCTCCAGCCTCCAAGTGGATGGGTAGATGAATGAACTGATTACACACCGAATGAGAGGATCCTGAGTCTATATAGGTATGAGATTAAAAGAGGGCTTATATGAATTGATTAGTACTACCTATGCCACAAAGATGCATCTTTCTTTCTATAGCCCATCACGAAGAACACAGGTTAAGTGTGCTTGACTTGGGGTAATTTTAGGATGGGTGACCTCTAGGAAGTTCCCAAGAAACGTGTGAGTGAACAAAGCATGCTGAAAAGACTCATGTTAGTTTGTGGGGATAGTCGTCAATCTATAAAGCGGGAGGATGTTACAAATGATATTGGAGCCTGCACCTCTCCCAGTACGGTATGGTTCGGGATGAACCAAGCGGAAGTTGGTGGACATGTAACACTCGAGGGACGAGACGGAGTATCGCAGTAAGAAGGCACAGACAAGGAGCAGCTCCTGTCTCCAAGTGAAGGGGTATATGAATGAACCAATTACATACCTAAATGAGAGGGATCCTGAGTCTGTATAGGTATGGGACTATGCAGTTAAGGAGGGCTTATATGAACTGATTAGTACTACCTATGCTATAAAGATGCATCTTTCTATTCGATAGCCTATCACGAAAGAACTCCAAGTTAAGCATGCTTGACTTGGGGTAATTTTGGGATGGGTAACCTCCTGGGAAGTTTTCCTAGGAAACGTGTGAGTAAGGACAAAGTAGGCTAAAAAGACTCGTGTTGGTTTGTGGGGATAGTCGTCAATCCATAAAGCGGCAAGGGATGTTATAGACGGTACCCCTAAGCATTCCTGAGCCATCTCCTAAAGCTACTCCAGCACCTATCAACCTCCTGCCTCCATCCTCAAACAAGACTCCAGCAAGCTTTCAGCTTCATCGATCATCCTGCTTCTAAAAGAGATAGCCTCCAGGCAAGATTGGCTTGAGGCAACTATTATAGAGCACGACACCCAGCTTAAACAAAATGAAGGACTGAGCTTCAGATTTTAACCAACCAAGAGATTTTACAAGAGCTGAGAGACGACAATGAAAATGGTGTTTATGATTTCCAGCACACCTCCTTTTGATGATGTCAAAAGGGAGAAGGGAAGAGATAAAGAAAATCAAGTGGTATGGAATTAAGGGAGCTTAGAGAAATTTTTTTTTCAGCATGCATTTCATTTTTTTTTATGTTTTCAGACATTTTTATCATGTCTTATATAATTAGTTTATCTGATAAAAATTCATGCTTATGCTATATCTGTTGAATCTGATACATATATGTTTTAAATACTATTCCTTTAAGCTCTGATACATATCGATGTCTGCTTATGCTTAGCTAATCATGTATCTTGTAGATAGATGTTTGCTTCTTATCTTTTGCCTGTGGTTGTTTTGCTTATCCTTTAGCACGCTAGGATTTGTAGGTCATATGTGTACTTGTGATTAGCATGAAAAGTATCTTTTAAGAGCTCAAAATCATTCTTTTGTTGCTCTAATACTCGTTTTTATACAATATGCTTCGATGTGTATGATGTGCTTATATCTTTTTATGAAACACATTCTCTTTGTTAGATGTATGAGAAGGTCTTGAAAGCTTTGTATAACTTGATTGTAATTTAGTTGTGAATAGTTTGTAACAAGACCTCAGAAACTTGCTCGTACATGTTTTTGATACAACTAAGATCAATTTGTAAGCTTCGAACTCTCTCAAAGTGTGATGCGCTTATATGGCATATAATGTGTTAAATCTTATAAGTGAGTAGGATTTTACAAAAAGCATAAGCTTTTGTGTTAAGTTCTTTTCATAAAAATTGGTTTCTTTCATGCTCTAATCCTATGAGAAAAGTTTCACTGCTCAAAATCAAAAGGCTCATTTATGCTTTGTTTTGATAATATTTGGGATTAATCTCAGAAACCTCACATGTAATATGATGGTATATTTATATCAGGTTCTTTGAGCATCAGAAACTACATAAGTATTGTATGCTCTCTTCTTATTAATCATGCATGCTCTATTAAAAATTGTCATATGTTTTGAGCATTGGTTTTCAAAAATGTCATTTGGACAAAGCTATGCTGAATAAGGATTAATCAAGATAAAATATCACAAGTATTACTTGTTTTTCTTTCCAAGAACACATGCTACAAAGTTTTTTAACTAACATTCAAGCTGGTTGTGTTAAAAGAGCATAAACGATAACATCAGTTTGTTACCACTCTGATATATCTCAAAAAGTATTGTGAGTAATTTCAAGTATCTTCATAAACAACAAAATCAGCTTCTGATTTAAAGTTACTTAAGGCTATAAAACATTTTTGAATCTATTTGTATCATGCCTTAAGAAAGAACTTCCTAAATGTCACAAGCCTTTATGATAAAAAAGAATAGTTTTTATCATGGCATATTCAATATTATTCTTTCTATATCTTTTCAAAAGATTTTCTTTAAATTGGTTTGTCATCATCAAAATGGAGGAGATTGTTAGCTCAGATTCCTTCAGAAAGCTTCAATGCAATATGTTTTAAGTGACAACAAAACCAATTCAAAGAAAATATTTTGAAGAACAACTAATGTCTACCTTGAGTTTCTTGACAAAGTACACATGTATTTCCGGATTGCATAACGGATTTAAAGCAAGAATAATTTCACGTTGCATGTGTAAGCATGTTTTATCTCACATGAATGGATTGAACCTAAAAGAAAGTGAACATTATATTGTGCAAAGTATGTATACATGCCTATGGACGAAAAAATATCATATCAAGAGCAAGAAACCAAGGCATGGGTCTTCAAAAAGTAGCGCTAGGCATCAAAAAGTATGCTTAACACAAAGATATCAAGAAAGCTCTAAGAACACCGTGTTGCAAAATCTTCAATCATCATGGTCGCAAATCTTTCAGAATCATAAAGCTTGGATTAAAGACTAGAAAACCAAAGAATCATCAAGGAACTGATTCCACACTTCAAAAGTTCACTTCACGTGGAAGCGTTGAACGTTTCTGGAAAATGAGGAAATTTAAATTTGTGAAATTCAAATTTAAAGTCAAACCCAATTTCAAACTGGTCGATCAACTCTTCTGCAACTTGATCTACCAACTCAGCTTCTAAAAGGAAAGAGTTCAAAAACCATGTTAAGAAAGTAAGAGTAGTTTCTGAAGTAACATCAGAAACCTCATATCTCACAATGGCTTCTGCAAAAGCTCTGACAACACATAGACTACTCTTCTAGACTACTTTTCTAAGACACAAATAGATGATCAACACGTGTCACTTGGAGATCTGATCAGGGGCAACGATCATAGGGAAGATCATCTTTAAATAGATATGCCGTGCTCAACGAAGTAGAGAGGTGCTACACAAGAGAGGAAACTCTGAAAAATCTCTCCTCATCCAGCAAGGTTCATCATATCATAATGTAATCAGTTTTCTTACTACTAAAAATCTTCTTTCCTCGTTCTAAAATAGTTATATGATGTTCCTAGGAAGAGTTGTGGAAAGAAGTCATTCAAGTTATCCAGGATTATTCATGTATATTTTAAGGAAACTTGAGTGTAGGTTAGTTTGAGTGGCAACCCAAATACAAACCTTTGTATCCTTGATCTAGTAATGATCAGTGTAAGATAGTAACACCCTGATTTTATTTAGAAATTAATTGGGACTTTATTAATGAAAATATTAATTTTTTGACGACGTAGTAATGATGAGAACGACTCTATAAATGAACAAAAAAAGTGAATAGTATTTTGTGGGCCTCGTGGGCCCATTGGGACAGGCAAAACCCTAGATTTAGGACCCAAAGATGTCCAAAACTGAGAAAACATAGGGATAAGGTTAAAAATAGTTAGAAATAAAAATTTTATGCCTAGAATTAAATTTCATAATATTTGATCACCAAGTATGGTATTTTACTCGTTCGGTGAAATTTTGTGCAATTTCTAATACCGAAAGCTAGTTTAATCTCTAGAAAATGAATAAGCTTATTATTTTAAATCAAATGAATGACTAAGATTCAATTTTAAGTTACAAGATTTAATCCTAACCATCCATTTTACTTTCTTAGATTAAGAATTATCCATTTATATTATATAACATTTAACCATCATTATAAGATAAATACAACAATATCTTCTCCAACAAGCCACTTCATGCTTCAGCCAAGAAGAAGAAGAAACAGTAGCCTCCATTTCCAAGTGCTTCAACTTGATTTTCCAACCTCAAAACACTAGCCTAGAGTTGTTAAAACTTGCAAATCCCTTCACTAAACTTGTTCTACGCCTCAATATCTACAAATATAACCAATTGAAATCTCAATTCATCACCAATCCTAACCTTGCTACCTTATACCTCACTGATTTCGAAAGGGTTTTGGGTATGATTTGGGAAAGTGAAGGCAATCCATCTTGAAACATCTTAGAGCCAAGGATACACTAATTTCCAAGAGTAGGGTTTCTTTGTGTCTTGTTTTGTGTTTTACTGTCTTGCAGATTTTGGGTGTTCTAATTTGATAAATTCTGGTTTTAATGTGAGATTACACCTATATATTGATTAATTTGTATGGGTGGGATAGTTTGGTGTTATGAAAAAATCATTTTTGCCAAAGAGGTGTTAAATCCTACTTGCTGAATTTTTTATTTTCATCCTAGTGATTGTTCACAAATTTTCTGGCATAATTGTAGGTATTTTTATGAGCTATAAAAGTTATAGGTTGAAGCTAACATCCTAAACTAGTCCCACAATTTTTCTTGAGCTCTATTTTTTACTCCTAATGCTTTAAAAACATCAAGAACCGAAATTGTATCTATGTTGCCTGAATTATTGGAACTGAAGCTGCGTATTTGTCTAATTTTGTTAACATATCAAATGATTGATTTTTCCTTTGAAATTTTTATAGAATATTGACAACATCTTGAAGTGTAACTATGATTTTTATTTTGAATTGATTCAATCATTTGCTAGGGTTAAAAGTTATGATATTTTGATTTTAGCTGAGTGTAAGTGGTCTCTGACCACCAAACTTGTGTAACTTTGTTAACATAGTTAGGGAATAATTCTTATATGAAAATTTTACAATACTTTGGGATAATTGAGGTATCCTGGAAAATTTTTGGGGACCTAGAATTGATCATTTGATATGTCAAATAAATTGTGCTAGTTGAATGAGAATTCTGTAAAGTGCTGAGAGTAAACCAAATTCTTGATTTGAAAGCATAACTTATTATGACACAAGTATGATAAGTATACATGCATGCTGCATTATTTAAAGATTCATTTATGAGGAATGGATGAGAAATTCATTATGAATGAACATTTATATGTGACTTATGCATGCATTGAGAAAATTGAATGATGATGATTAAGTATATGTGACAAAAGAGCAAGTAAGAAATTCAATTGTGCATATTCTAACATATGGAGAAAATAGAGACAAGACTTATGTTGGTTAAAAGGGAAGGTAAGAATAAGGACTTCCCTAGAAATATTATGAGTCATGGACGTATGGCAAGGAATAAACTGTGTAGATTCGAAAAGGAAAAATGAAGTCTGATGATCACATATAGAAATGAGCTCATGTCCTGTAGGGTCTATTGCCCATTGTGAAGTTGTCCACTGGAAATACCACTTGGCATAGATTTAAGTCTTCCCTATGTTAACGAAAGAGAAAATGCATGGAATTGAATTCTATGGTTACAAAAGAACAACGAACAAATCATTACTATGTTTGCATTTGACTTTACATGATGTATATACATTGGTATTGATACATATAATTTTGCATGAAGATTCCTATATGAATGAGCTTATTGTTTATGTTTTGCACCATACCTTAGGGAGTACCCTACTGAGAATTTTATAATATTCTCATCCTTACAATTGTATTTATTTTGTGTTACTAGATTCAGCTATGTTGTCCCTAGTGTTCTTCCTTGACTTGCCACAGTGGGTGTGGCACTATGACTCAATACTCGATTCTCTTTATGCTATAGCATATTCGTAGGTCCACACGTATATGTTCTTCAGTTGTTCTTTCAGTGCATCTATTTCTACCGCTCAGTTTACCCGCTTTCCCCTATGATGGTGTGCCTCTCCATATGGCACACCCAGTTATATTTGATATCCTCTCGCACCACTAGCACCTCCTCTAGCAAATGCTCCCTCCTCATCGTCGTCCTTAACTTGGATCCACCCAAGAGTCCTGATGCCCTGGCTGAGGTGAGACCATCATACCGATGGCCAATGACTTTCCTTAGGAGGACACGAGATCTTCAGGGACTTTTGACTTGTATATAGTGTAGCGTAGTGCTAGGACTTTGCCAGCTGCGACTGATTTACTATTAGATGCTTTTTAGGTCCGTTGTATATATATGTGATTTTGTTGGACCTTAATGTTTGAGTAGGCTAGGTTTTAGCTTATGGATATGTATTTTAATATTGGTCCTGAGTAGTATTGGAAGTGAAATGACTTAACTTACAATGTGATGTGTATAAGTACAAGTTGTGTATGAAGTACTTTTATTTTTATTTTTTATTTTTTGTAACCTATGACTTTAATTTACCTTATTCTGTTTTCTCTTGACTAGTATGTATTATAGAAAGGAAGTGATACTCTTTTGATTATTATGTTGATACTCGACATGATAGTTAGGAGGGTGTTACAAGAGCTTCGAGGCTAATGTAAAACTACTTGCAACGCTACAACAAGGTGTTCTTACCGCTTCTCAGCAGCTTGGAGAGGCTGGGGCAAGATTACTGGTTCAGCTTGGAGAAGCTAGTGAATAACTACTTTCAATGTGACAATAGAGGTTGTCTACTAGTCATGAGTTCAACTTGGAGAGGCTGGGCAGACTCTGTTCATTTGAAGAAGCTGGTGAATAACTACTTTCAACGTGACAGGAGGGTTGTCTACTTGTCACGGGTTAGCTTGGAGAGGCTACTACAAGACTACTCAAGGTTCAGCTTGAAGAGGATGGTGAATAACTACTTTCAACGTGATAGTAGAGGTTATCTCCTGGTCACAAGGATAGCTTGGAGAGGCTGGTGAATAACTACTCAACTTGTGATACTGGGGGTTGTCCACTGGTCATAAGTGAGAGCTTGGGAAGACTAATGTAAAGACTATCCATGTTCTTTCTCTAGTTTGAGAAAGATATTTTAGTGGAACCTCAATATGTGTTGAGTCCTGAATGTAGGCAGTTTTGGCTGAACCATAAAAGTACTTGTGTCACTTCTTTTTATCCCTGATCGCTTTACCTTCTGTGTTATGCTGCAAAATTTAATATTTGCTTATATATAGTTTTGGTTGCTCTTCACTCTTTCTATGCTTCAAAATCTACTTTCTGAAACAGCTAATATGCTTTCCGCTACTTCAATCTTAGTGCTTGATAGTATGTCTAAATCTTTTAGATGTAAAAGAGGCGATGCACAATTCAACCCCCTTCTCGTGCACTTCCATACCTACAGGTATCTTCTACGGTTGTCGTCTTTTTTAGAAATTAATGAGCTGATTATTAATTTGCATGAAAGGCTGTCAGGAAATCCGTTGGTAACTGGTGGTGCCACTACGCACCACATGGCAAGCATAGTTTTTGATGGTGTACGAAGTTATTTTATTTTATTTTATTTATTTTTATTTAAAGTTATCGATGGATATACCAAAGGTATTTTATTTAATTTATTTTTTATTTTTGTCATTGAATTACCGATGGGTGTATCAACAAGTATTTATTTGATTTTATTAAAATTTACCGACGAGATTTTGAAAATTTCGTACATTGGTGCGCAAATCTTAGGTTTCCCAAATACCTGTTGGTAATAAGTAAGATGCAAAACACACGTTCCATTAATAAAGCCAGGTAACCCATGTATTTTTTAAACTAAAACGCCTTCTTCTTACCCATTTCGTTTTGAACACACTCTCTCTTTATTCTCTCTCTTCTGGACTCTCTCTTTGAGAGATAGAGACTACCATTGCGATCTAGGAGCTTTGATGAGTATTTAATCGGTTTAGTTTTTTGATTTGGCTTAGTTTTTTTGTTCGTTTATGGGTGTCCATGGTGTTGTATTTTATTGCATAAGAGTAATTATTGTTGTTATTTTGTTAATGTAGGAGTTTTGTTTGAAAGTGGAGTGACTTATTGATAATGAGAGCGGTTTGCCATTCTATTTCCTTATCTTATTTTTTGTTTTCTATGTATATAAGTGTGTTAAGTTAAAATTTTCATATTAGATTTTTAGGATTGGATTTGGTTGGACATAGAAAGCTTTAACATTCTGTTTTTTTTTTCACTATTGTAGAGGTAGTAACTAAATCCTTATTATTTATATGGTTTAATATGTATGTAGGATAAAGACTTATGTTTTCTAGGATAGAGTTATAGCAAATGAGGATTGCATAACCGGGAAAAGGCATAGAGGTCAATCCCCGACTTGTTTGCATTGTTGCTATGGGATGGGATTATTTGTGTTTGCGGAGGATGCACGTTGTGGAGTTATAAGGTGATGCGCAATGGAACAGTTTTTAGAATTATGTGAATTATATGTAATTATTAAGATGCAACTGTTTCATTATATCTATTATGTTGTTGATCTTTATAATAACATCTATTATTGTTGAATTGATTGAAATTTTTTATGATGGAAGCTCCTAATTTAAGGGAAATACTGTTGAAATTTTGTTAAATTTGTTTTTAGAGATAAAAGATTAGAAGTAAAAGCATTGAAAAAAAAAACTTAAAGACTAATTGAATGTGTTTGAAAGTAATAATATAATGTGCTTGAAAGTAATAATAAAAATAAAACTAAAGACCAATTGAACGTGTTTTAAAGACTAATTAAAAGAAATATCTAATGACGGAAACTTTAATTTAAGGGGAGATAAAATTTTCACTAAGGAAATAAGATTAAAAAAAGATTAAAAGTAACTATATTAAAAAAAACTTAAAGACCAATTGAATGTATTTGAAAGTAATAATATGAATGTGTTTGAGAGTAATAATAAAAATAAAACTTAAAAAAACTCTTAATTTAAGGGGAGATACTGTCAAAATTTTGTCAGAATTTTCACTAAGGAAATAAGATTAAAAAAAGATTAAAAGTAACTATATTAAAAAAAAACTTAAAGACCAATTGAATGTATTTGAAAGTAATAATATGAATGTGTTTGAGAGTAATAATAAAAATAAAACTTAAAGACCAATTGAATGTGTTTTAAAGACTAATTAAAAGAAATATCTATTGACTGAAGCTCCTAATTTAAAGGAAGATGCTTGAAAATTTGTCAAAATTTTCATTAAGGAAATAAGATTAAAAAAAGATTAAAAGCAACTATATTAAAAAAAAACAATTGAATGTATTTGAAAGTAATAATTTGACGTTAAAAATTGTACGTCTATGGTTGTATTGAAATATATGGCTAAAGAAATTTATAGAGCATTCTTGTTTGAGACATGATTATTTATTATTTTTTAAATATAAAAGAGGCTCCTATTTTAAAGTCAAAGTGTATAATTAGAGTGCTTCAGAAATAGATTATTCAAGATATCATGAAGATACTATCCAAGATTGTGAAGTTGGCAATGATAACATTGAAAGGCCTAAGCACCTGAGAATCATGTACATTTCTTGAAAGTTGGTGTAGGCTTTTTAGTGTCATCATTCCCAACTTCACAATCTTTGGTAGTATCTTCATTACATCTTGAATAATCTATTTCTAAAGCATTCTGATTATACACTCTAACTTTAAAATAGGAACCTCTTTTATATTTAAAAAAATAACAAATATTCATGTCTCAAACAAACTCTATAAATTTCTTTATCTATAGTTGCACTAAATATAAGAAGATTGAAATATAAGAAGGAAACTCTTAATTTAAGTGGAGATGTTGAAATATTGTCAAAATTTTTGTTAAGGAAATAAGATTAATAGAAGTTGTACTAAAAATTTAAATAGCAATTGAATTTGTATTTGAACGTAATAATTTGATGTCTTTAAAAAATTATAGGGTCTAAGTTTTTTCACAAGTGCAATGTTACCTTCAAACCGATCATGGATGTATGATAAATTGTATCCTAATAGAAGAGGGATTAAATTGGAATTTTATAGTAGTGTTGAAAAATTTATGAGGGTAGCATATCAAACACAATAGTTCATTAATGAGGAAAAAGTTAGGTGTCTATGTAATAAGTGCAAATGTATGAAGTATTTAGATGATGATACGATAAGGGTTCATTTATATAAGTGGGATTCATGCCTGACTATTAGGTTTGGACAAGCATGGGGAGGTAGTTAATGCATGGAATCAAGTGGGTATGTTTCAAAGTGGAAGTAGTTTTGGTAGGATTCACGTAGGTCAACATGACATGGATAATGTGCTGTGGGAAGATAACATGGTTAGACATCAAGAGATGGTTTCTCCTGTCCTGGTCCTAAATTTGCAGCTCATTATTCACAGCCTTCAATCGTGGCTGAGTGATGTCACCCTTAGTGAGTTGCAGTGCCATTGGGCCTCTAACTCGACCTTCAAGGACAAGTTGGAGAAGGGAGGACAAACCGGGCCTCCAGAAAGTGGGTCATTGCATATCGATGGTCGAGCACCTAGGAAGGCACTCAAAAGTGTCTAGTAAATCTTTAATCCTTCTACATTTAATATATTATTAAATGTTAGTTTACTACATTTGAATTATGACAAATACTATGTTTTTATGACTTTCTTGTGGATATCTGTCCAGTCGAGGGAGAGCTTTTTCAGAGACCCACATCCGAAAGGGTGCGCAAGTGGAGTTAAGAGAATCTGGGTAGATCATCGCTCCAGGCTACTTATGTAAGTTTAAATTCAGACATATTTTTACTTAATTTTTATTACTTTTTTCATTTGTCATAATTATTGCTTACAATGTGTTTTATCTTTTTTTTTTTGTAGAGAGTTCAGACCTTGGGAGCAAGTGTAGACTTAGTACTAGACTAAGTCACTCGCTGGGCCTGATTGATATCCCTCCTCCTCCAAATGAGGAGGATCTCTGGGCCTAGGTGGTCGGCCCATACAACGGTCGCATATATGGGATGGGGTACTACCTTGATAGTAGATCCATCTTCTACCACCGGGGCCACTGGGATGACGCCTTGAAAGAGAGTGCCATGCCCTAAACCAAGAGTTGGAGCAGGGCACAGCTCCTTCAGTAGCTCCAGGAGCAACTCATGGCCGAGTAGTAGTAGAGCAAAAGCTCAGGAATCAGAGGCTTGTCCATGGAGCAGCAATGACAAGAGAAGACAAGAAGAAAAGATTAAGTTCAAGAAGATACAACAGAAGATCATTGCTGATGTTATGGTCTTCTTCAGGGACATAGACTTTAGGATCCTCTAGCTCTAGCAAGATGCTCGCCTAGATGCCTCTCCCCTCCATTTATGAGGGCTCCTCACCCTTCGATGGCGCAGACGACTCTTGGGTTGAATGATGATGATGATGGTACTAACGACGTTGACGACTAGAGGACTTTAACTAGATTTTTCTTTTTGACATTTTATACATTTATCACACTTTGTATATATTTTTTCTATTTTATTCATTTTTTATATCTTATTATTACGATACTTTGTTTAATTATTGTATTCGTTTTTATTTTAATATTATTTTATTATTTTTTTACTTAACATCACTTTAATTGGTAATTGAATTATTATACAAAAAATTAATTAAACATGATCCATAGTTTATATAGGTGAGCTATAAAATTGCAACGGCATTAGCCAAAAAAAGATTTATTAAAATTAAATAATTTCAAAAAAAATACAAGAAGGTCGATCACCCTGTCATTAATTATTAATAAAAAAAATTATTATTATTTTTAATAGTCGTCGGTAATATTAACAATACCTATCAGTAATATTAATTACCTGACGCTATCCATGATGCCTTGAATCTAATTGTCTACTGTTTTTATTTTTAATACCCTTCGTGTAACCGTCAAATATTACCAACAGGTATAATAACCCGTCGGTAATATTCCATCACATCTAAAATCGATAGCCCGTACATATTAGTAAAACAGGTATAATACATACCTTCATGACCTGGCAGTGACCCACGTGGGAAATCTCATTCTCACGTCAGCCTTGGGACCCGTTTGCTGCCTCTATATGCATGCTCGTTTTGAAATCCATAAAATATAGAAAACTTGGCTTTTCTACATGCAAATCACTTTTTCTCTAGAATCAAAATAATCATGTCTGAAAACTCATGCTTTGTTCATAAAAGTCTATTTAAAGCATAATTGCACTTTCTCTAGGTAAATTGTTTATTCTCTAAAATGAAAATAATCATGTCTAAAATCTCATAATGTCCTTTCAGTACAAAATCGTTCATATCATTGAAATAACATGAAATCCACTTTAAAGTCTTATCATGATATGCTGAATGCAACAACCCATACCCTAGGTCAGAACCCTCCTGCATTGTCCTAGCTCTTAAAAAAATTGAAATGCTTCACTCGGTGAAGCTTACCATGACACTTTCCGTGGATGTATAGGATTGGTTGCCACCGTCTTATTCTAAAAATGAAAGAAATAAGAGGGGTGAGTTTTGATACCAAAACTTAGTGAGTGAGCCCTCACCTAAAACCCCCTTTCATGGGACATCAAGGAGCAATAGATAAAACAAATCATAATAATATTAAAAGTACTTGGAAATCGTATGCAATTACATGTTTCTATATAAATATATTTTCAAACCATCCTTTCATGAAATCAATAAAAGCAATTCCTTTAATCCATTCTCATTCTGAAATCATATAAGCTTAAAACCATAAACTCTTTCATACTTTCTAATGACTACTTTATCAATTCAAAAGTCATTTCATTAACTAATTTTCGTACCTGGTATAAATTAAACTCATAATAACATAGCTCTTAGAGAAAGAAATTTCTGACACATCTGGGCGTTAATTCTCGTCCCAGTATGTCAATCAATTCTCTAAAACCTCTGTATATCTGGGTGTTACGTATCGTCATCCCCATGTGACAATAATGGGCACCTAACTAGGTCCCTTCTCTAATACTCTAGCCCGGCATACTTGGTACCAAGGTTAACGGATTTACTACCGTTACACACAACCCTTTCTCTATAGCTACCTGTAAATTAATCTGAAACTTCTTAAAACCATTTTATTCTCTAGAGCTCTGAATTTCTATAACTTAAAGTTTGACCTTAGCATAACTGAGACTATGAAACAATACTCAGTGATTTCAAATCCATAGAATATGTATCAGCCAACTGCTCTAGTCACATGAAGATTCATGCTCTAAAATCCTTTTATGTCTGAATCTCTATATCATTTCTTATTAATAATAAGCTTGTTATATTCTAAAAACTTGAGTCCATTTGATTCTAAAGTCTGACCTTAGCATAACTGTGGTTGTGGAACCATGTCCAAGGAATTACCCTTTGTGGACATTGAGATTCCAAACCTCCACAGAGTATGTAGCCGTCAACTGTTCTGAAATCGTGGAAACTCACGCTCAAACTCTTTTATTGATTATCAAAACATTATTCAATCATCAAAACTCTTTAAATTCAAACTATTAACTTGTTAAACATAGTTCCAACCATAAACTAGGAAAACTCAATATCATATTTTGAAATCATAGAGTCTAAACCATCACTTCAGTCCTTTTTCTCTAAACCTCGTATCTAGGTATAAAACCATAGCATAAACATAAACCAGTTCTAGAATCCAATAAAACAATTGTAAAATCCTCTAATAGTTACACATATATTCAATTCCACATAAAATCAGTTCCACAACCATGGTCCCATGAGTTTTGTCTAAAACATGTTTCATGCTTTAAAACTAGGAGTTCTAAACATAGAATCTAGCAGTAAACTTCAAATCCTCTTAGTAATTCTAAATCAAGCAATAAATCATAGTTTTGATAAAAATAACTCTAATGCATAACATAGAAGTCACAGTGTGAACCACTCACCTGAGGGGTAGAAAGGAGAAACCACCTGAACAGATCTCTTGGAAGTGAAAATTATATCTCTATCTATCATGAAGAAGCAAAACTCTAGATTAACCTCTAAAACCACAAGAACCCCTTTCTAACAAGGTGGAAAGCTTCTCTCCCTTGAGAAGCATGGGAACCACCCATAACCCAAGAGAACTTGAAGAAAAAGAAGAGAATCAAGAGAACAACGTACCTTTAAGCTTTAGGATGACAGATTCATAATTAAACTTGAAAAAATAGAAGAAAATGGAGTTTGAAGGGTAAAAATGGGTTAGGAACTGATATTTTTGCGTGAGGGAGAGGAGAGAACCATTTTGAGTGTTCTGAACCAAAATGGGATTTTTATGCTTTCTGTTGACCGCCTGGGCGGTTATATGACCGTGGACGGTCTCCAAGCTCTCCAGAACCTTTAGCACCAACTATGCTCTGTCACCGTCCGGGCGGTCCTTTGACCGCCTTAGCGATTTCCAGAAGCTCAGACACCGACTTCACTTTCCGTTAACCGCCTGGCTCATATGACCGCCTAGGCGGTCTCCGAGAAGCTCCAGATTGACTAATCCTGGTATGTATTAGACTTACTACCTCACTACTCACTTTCTGTTATTTTCTTCCCATTAACTTTAAAACATAAATGTAAATAGGGAAATACCCCCATTTAGATTCAAATAAAATATTAGAAAAATCTAAATCCTAACAAATCAAAATCTCATTTTTGGGTTTTAGTTCAGATTCGGAAAATCTTACGATTTCATAAACTTGTAAGCTAAAAATGAAGTACTTAAGGGTTTCATAAAATTGGCTAAAAATCTCTCTTCAATTCATTTTTCTCTAGGGAATAATTACGGACTTTTGGTCCCAAGAAAGTAGCTCTAATATATAGCCCTCCAAGGGCAAGTAGGTCCAATTTTAGTGAAATTCAGGACCCAAACAACAAGTAAGGGTGACTAGCACCTTCCTTTGCTCAAAACAAATTTTCTGACCATTTATTTATTTTTTTGAAAATCTGGGTATTACAATACTCTGGAAAACCCATAAAAAAATCATTTCCTTTTCCCACGCTTTTCTTGTAGTGGCTCCATCCCCATTCTTATGGGGACTAAACTTTCTCCGTCCTGCCCCTGTATAATCTGGGTACCTTTAGCAGGTATTTTTGCCATCCCTACAAGAAAGACTTGATGCCACTAATGATAAAATCAATGGAAAACTTAAAGCCAATGTAGAGAAACAAAGTAGATTCTATGCGATGAGAGGAAGGCAACCGAGAAAAAATATAGAGGCACGATGAAGAAAAAGGAAAAAAAAAGGTAAAAAAATCCGACACATGGGTCATTACTTAGTATGTTTTAATCTTGACCGTTAGTTTTCATCTAAAGATTGTTATAAAGTCCTTTCATCTCTCACAATAACTATATCATCTCATGTGAGTCATCCCCATATTGAAGTAACAATAAATTATTGGTTATGAAAAATAAAGAAAGGTGGGCATTTAAGGATATTAAACAAAAGTAAGTTTAAGTGAGAGTGACATTAGACAATATACTTTAGTGTCTCCTCATACTTGTCATTAAGTCTTCTAGAACTATTTTAAAAAATATATATTCTTAGTTCTTAAAACAATAGGTAAATTTTTATTTTGGTTTTTGAAAATATTATTTGCTTTCGGTATACATATTTTAAAAACAATTTGGTTTGAGTCTTTGATACGTATGATTACTAGCTATTATTTAAGAATAAATGACCTGATCTTGAATTAGTTCAACAATTAACATAGGTATTCCAATAACATATTAAAATCAAATATTCTTTGAAATATTTGAATCAAAACTAAAAAAAATTGTTTGCACATGATTTTTTCTGCATTTATCTCCCTTTCCTAAAAAATAACTTTGTTCCTGCAATGCCACAATGCATAAAGCAAACAAAGAATGAAATCTTCTATTGTTTCCTCAATGATCTCTTTGATGCATATCCACATTTTCCTCAATTTTTCCCTTTTTAAACTTTTTTTATCCGTATTTTGATCCAATATGCCCCTTTGTACTTTTGTCTTGTACATTAAGGATTAATTCCTTAATCCTGTTGTGAGTGCTAATCCTTTCTGTGTTTGTGTTTTTAATATAATTTTGAATTTTAAGTTAAAAAATTGAAGCTGGAACTACAAAAAGGAAAGATGTGAAATGGCAAATAAACATTATATATAAAGAGGTCTTTGATTCGAAAATGAGCTCAATATTATATTGATTAACTACTTCAAATTGCTAAAACTGCAATTGTTCATAGACCAAAAAAGATGACAAAATGAAAACCTAGAAGCACAATAACAACTTGCAAAATATAAATTCCAAAATAAGTTAGCATCTAAACATCAATATTTCACTATTCCAACGCATTACATCACTCTTTTTCAACTTTAATTTGCTTTTGAAGCTTGGTGGTGGACATATTGGTTTCAACATGTGGGCTGTCAAAAGACATCCATTAGATTTAGATATTGTATCCCTAATGCTTCACTTGGCAGGTGTCATCAAACCTTCACTAGAATGCAAGTTATCTCCAAGAATAGAAATTGAATCCTATTTCAAATGAAATAACGTGATTAGAATATGAAATATCAAAACATATAGTAATCACATTAAAATCTGTCAACACCTTATAGAATTATCAGATAACTTAATAAATTAAGACACCCTAAGAGATCTAAACGTTAAGAGTTATCTTATTAAGATGAGAATAGATCCTTTATATGTAAATTATATATGAGAGTGTCATGTGTTAATCATTACCCTTTATTTTTTAAAATGTACTTTTTCATTCATTTTTAAATAAAGAATCAAGGGTTTGAATTAGAACATGACCCTCTCAAGTGTAATTTACATATGAGAGAATCTATTATTAAGATATATAAATTTATCATTATGAAGAATGACAACAAAAAGTTTTACACTGTTAGGTTTGAAGAAGTGTTTAACACTACCATTCCAGAAAAGGAAGACAACAAATACTCATCACACTACCTATCCTTTTTGATAGGTCTTAATGGAGTTGATGACAAAATAACGCTTAATATGGCCATGAATCATTATACCCTTTGAAAAATTATCAAACAACCAGAAAAGAATTGGGAGGTAATTAATAACCCAAACATGGAACCAAAAAAAAGGGAAAATGAAATCATCCATTTCAAATAAGACCACTCAATAAGATTTTTAACTGATGAATAAAAAATTGACTTTACCTCTTTTCGTCAATACCATTTCGATGCTATTAATTTCACCATGGCAATTGTATCCTAGAGTAGTCCACAGTCTAATGACACAAATAACAATTTTCCTTGTTATTTTTTTTTAGGAGAAATATTAAGGACAGAGTCCAATAGAGTGGGAGCCAACATGGTAATGCCAAATACTTGAAAAAGAAACACATAGTAATAGGAAAGATAATAGGGAAATAATCTGCATAAAGAATTTGTCCCATCATCTCATATTTATAGATGGAAAACACTAAAACAATTTTAA
Organism: Dalbergia oliveri; assembly: GCA_030441495.1. Taxonomy (NCBI): domain Eukaryota; kingdom Viridiplantae; phylum Streptophyta; class Magnoliopsida; order Fabales; family Fabaceae; genus Dalbergia; species Dalbergia oliveri. The sequence goes on from JAMLFY010000011.1 coordinate 20,237,235, forward strand.
ATGAATTTTCGTTGCAATGATGTACTGAAATTGGCGCAACAAAAGAAGGGATGAGGAAGATGGAAGGCTTTATATTAAAGAGTTTCAACCAATTTTATTTACGAGTTTAAAATTGATAAGGAAAAAAAATAGAAGGCTTATAATATATTCTTACAATTTTATTTTTCATTAAATTAATTTAGTATAGTTAATATGCTTTATATTAATATTGATATAAATGGTATTTTAATATTTGAATAGGAATAATATAATAAATTAAATAATAATTGGTTTAAAATCCTCCAAATTAGGGAACTACAAAATATGGATTTTAGAGGGTTTTGAGGGGTTAGCAAAAATTCTCAAATATTTTCCCCTCCTAAAATAAAGCTTGTGAACACATTCAAATCCCCCTTAAATCTTTGCCCTTCTCTCCCTTTCCTTTCTAAACCAAACTTGTGAACACACACTAAAGAACAAATGCATAAAGACAATAAACAAAATAATGTAAATTTTGATGAGGAAAGACAAACTATATTAATTAAAGTTAAATGAAACAATCCTCATTCATAAGTGCTAAGTGACTTAGAGACTGAAACCTAGTACATAAGTGTCAAATTGCATGCCCTACAATTGAGTCAAAGGCTCTTATTTATAAATAAATTATATCCTAAAATCTTACTAACAACCTACGAATTCTTCATGCTGATTGGCTCATTGTACTTGTTTTTCTCCTTTGCTTACTTGCCCTCCAAGGACTCCTGGATCCACAATCTAACTAGCTATCTTTCCTACTTTTTAGTGATATTTTATCTATTTCCTTAAAGCTTCAATACTTCGTTACATTCAATATTCCAAGCCTAATTTCAATGTAGATAATCATCTCACGCATGTGTGCATGAAAATTTTTCACTAATTAACTAAAATTTATTGACTAAATATCAATTTTAATCCCAAAAATTATGTGCAAATCACTTTAACTTTTAAAAATTTAAAAATTAATTTTTTAATCCTTAAAAATTGTAAATCATGAATTACATTACTCAACACTACTTCTATTACTGTCATCATGTCGTGACTGTTACGTTAAGTGACATGATTACTTAATATCCAGGCACTTGCAAGAATTAGCAATGGAAAAAGGACAATAGTTTTGAATATATTCATCATATTTAGTGAAAAATCTATGATCGTATTGTTTCGTCTTTATGGTGAACTCGGAATCCTCTGGTTTTTCATGATTTCAGTCTGAATTAGGAGTTAGACACTAAAAACTTGCTTGTCGATTCTCTGGCTTTGGAGCAATACATATACTGTCTTCATTCCAGCCTTAATGGCCATGCCAAAGGGACTAGTACAATAGGGTGATTTTGCTTCTTGTCAGGGGTTGTTCCTAGGATTGTCCATGTTGTACTACTTGTTAATTACATGTATCTTTCTCCGGCAGAGTACCTTTTCGTACAGCCTGCTACGTATACAGATGAAGGATCAGCTCATTTTCTTTCTTCTGCAACTGTGGTGTGATCGTGAAATTGCTTTGGGTTTCTTTCTCTTTCTTTTTGTTAGTTTCCCTTTGCTGTTTGCTGCCATTTTGGTTGTTGAATTTCTTCTCGCGGCTGCTGTCATGTGCAGACAGACCGTTGCCTTTGTTTTGCTTTATGGCTTGCTGCTGTCTCATGTTAAACTTGCTGCCCCCATCTCGTTTTTAGGTGGTTGAGCACTTCATTTATAGAAAAGAACTAACCTCAAGAATGAAACCTGAGAATTAGCAATGAGAACACTAGCTGTACATAAAGAATCATATCCGTGATGAAACTGAATTTTCATTCCTTGCAATGATCACGCTTGTAGTTTCATCATGAATAGGGATCCTTATTGTATAAATAATTTTACAAGCACACACTTTGTCCTGTAAAACTTAACCAAAGGGAACTAAAACCATCTGCAACATAATTGTAGCATAGCAGACATTAAAATCTTGCAAACCAAGGTCACCTATATGGAATTTGGGTAAACAGACTTGTTTCAAATATGTCTTTGGAAAGACCGTTTCATAAACATAAATCCTGCATATGGATGCATGTAAACATTATCCAAACAATATTAAGACTAGCCTTATTCTACAGAATGATATTCACCATTCGCATGTAAGCATTTACAAATTGACACAGGCTATAAAAACCACCATGCAACAGATGAAGCAGCTAATTTGAGCAGCATCCATATCTCTTCAAAATTGAAGAATCCTCTTTCACATTTATCGTCTGTCCTTTAGATGGGACAGATGAAGTACTTGCATTGTCGCCAGCCTCAACCGCTCTCTTGCTCACTATGCGGTATATCTGAGTAAGAACCTCAGTGAATGCATTTTCAACATTGGTTGATTCCAAAGCAGAAGTCTCCATGAAGTAGAGAGACTCCTTCTCTGCAAAAGATTTTCCATCTTCGGTTGAGACAGCGACAAGGTGTCGAAGATCTGATTTGTTTCCAATAAGCATGACCACAATGTTGGGGTCCGTGTGATCCCTCAACTCCCTCAACCACCTCCCAGCATTCTCGAATGTGGCACTCCGTGTTACGTCATACACAAGCAAGGCACCAACAGCTCCTCGATAGTAAGCACTGGTAATGGCTCGGTACCTATTTCAGAAAAACACAGTTACTGGAAGTAATAGCTGACACTGGAATAAAGACACATCTATAACCATCTCAATACAGTATTACTTTGTATTACAATTACAATGCGCCAGAAATTTCAGTACCAACTCAATTTCATTGTTGACATTTCATCAAATAGAATGCTGGTATTTCTGTTTCCAAAATAGAATTTGTAGGGGAAAAAGAATTAAAGATGCCATCAAGCTCTTCATGTACAACGTTTGCACTTTGCAAAGTGAACCTCCGCAAACTAGGTAGCTTGAGATGATATACTTGCTATTTAAATAATAATTAATCAATAATCTACAAGAGAAATCCGCATGGACACATACAAGCAATTAAGCAAATTTATAAATTATAACATAATTAACCTACTATGCATTTCGGATATTATACAAATTGTACCTATTTCACAATATGACTTTTGGATAGTGTTACTGTTCACACACTTAAGACAACAATTAGTAAACTATATTATATTAATTGATACTGAAAATAAATCCATGTAATTTAATAATTTTTTATTGAAAATGAAAAGAAAATATATAAAAAAGCAACTAAGAGTAAACAAAAAAAACTAAAAGCTTTACTTCTACTAATTTCCTTTTTATGCCATCTTTGATTTTACATCATTGGTACTTTTGCTTATCTTTCTATCTATTCCTTAGTTGTTGACTAAAGTTCTTTTCAAAGGGTGTGTTTGTTTGGAAAGTAAAAATAAGAATACAAATTTTTTAGATGAGTTTCATGTGTAATTTTGCGATTGCAACTCATCAAATAAATTTTTATGGTCATTTTCACTCCCCAACCAAACACACCTAGCAAAATGTAACATGTCTAAGGGCTGCAAAATACAGCTATGATGATAATCAGTTTCTTATATTAGCATACTTCCCTCATTCTTTTTCTTGTTGACCATTAGGGTAGGCTGCTTCACAAATTAGAACAACCTCAGCATTATACAGTTTAGCTGAAACAATATTCCTTGGAAGACTACCAATGAATAGATATGAAATTAAACCAAGGTGGAAAGCCAACAATTTTCTTGATCATGTTCAGTTTTTTCCCCTTCTTTATGTCATTTTACATCACTGATTGTAGATGAGGAGGAATTCAAGTTAGGAACCTCCTATTTATTAGAGGGAGTCAGTGCACTATATTGGCACCATACCTACCTTCTATCCTCCATATATACACCAGTGCCTCATATAGATAAATATTCTGCTAGGAAACACATGAAATAATTAACCGGCTTCATCCTAGCCATCTCCAAACCAAGTAGGTACTAAACATAAGAACAGTGGGGATACACAAATTAAAGGTTAGTAAAGATCAGGTTTGCAAGATGGAAGTGCACATTCGAACCTAACCCGTCAATTGTGAAGGCAGTATGAAGCACATATTCCCATATATAAAAAAAAATTTTATAATCTGTACAAGCATATGGCAGACATATTGAGGTCATTGATGATTTCCCATACATGCATGTGTTAAAAACATCTAATTACAAGAAAAATTCAAAATACAAGGAAATCCAAAATATAAACTTCTTGTTATCTATACTCTTGCAGTCATCTTGGATGAAGTGACTAACTCTAAAAATGATATGCCATTAGAAAGTCCTTAAGGGCAAATCTCACAAGAAACCCTAAACCCGAATAAATCATAACAGCAACAGCTTACAAATTTAAGAACAACTGATTTACTCATAATGGTAGGATCACTTTTTCCACTAATTGACTGATATCAATTGATTTGCAAAAGTGAAATGACTATCATTCTTCATCAATCAGCTTATGCAGTTAAAAAGGTGCAGAAGGAAAGCCCTGATTAATCTGCAGATAAATCAAAGGGACCAAGACCCTCATCAATACAATGGAGACATTAAATCCCTAAAATGTTCATTTCCAATTTGACTAATTAGAAAGTATGTCTAAAAATCTAATCCATCTGGAGATTTTATGGATTAAGAATTTACCAATATGGGAAATCATCCCAGTAGACGCATAACTTTGAGTAAAACTGAAATACCTTAGTGGAAGTTTCCCTAAGGGAAGCAGGGTTGTGCCTGAATTTGGCAAAAAGAAATACCAACTTCTTTGCAACAAGTCAATAAGAAAGAACATCATTACCAAGAAGAAGTCAACACAGTGGATTCACACAATAGTCTCAATGAGACACGTGAGACGTCATCTTTCCAGAGAAACTTTTAAATAACCAGGCACTTCTAAATTGAAAGTCTCAGTCATTGTCACAAACATAAGGCTATAAAATTTGCATAACACAATAATGGATAAAACAACTGCTACTGTTGCAATGTAGGGTGGATCCCTTAATGACCTTAAACACCCATCCATAAACTGTATCAGCACTTTCCTGGCATGAAATGATATACTTCATAGTGATAAATTTTCCCAATAAAGGATTGCACGAGACCCTCCATACTTTAGCTTTATCATCAGCCCTCTTCTGATGCAATAAAGGCTGATGCAATAACACTTTGATAGCAACTGTGCCATTTTCCAAGTTGTGCTACAACAAGGATACATTTCAAGTTTTATGTTGATGATCGCAATGCTCTCAATTAAAATGGTAACTTCAAAATACAAAAGAGAAAAAAAATGGTAGCTTCAAAAAGGTTCAATGAATACTTTTCTTTCATTGATTCTTGTGCTCAGAAAAGTTAAGAAGTCACAAAAATTACAAAAACATAATGAAGTTCCCACGGGACTATCACGATCAATTGATTTTCTAATATTTAACATCACCTATACTAGTATTAGGCATAAAAAAAGACCATCAAACTCCACAGCACAACCCAATCAGAAACGTGCAGCCACTCAAACACTTAATCCAGAATAACGTGGACCTAAGCAAACCACCAAGAAAATAATTGGACCAAGATCCACATTCAAATCTCTAAGAGAAACCAAAAGTTTTTCCATTATGTCAGTACTTAGAGGGTCAGACTTTTGCATTAATATGAAAAGTAAAAATAGAGATAAGTTCTGTTTACACACACACACACACACACAGAGTTAAGCAACTTATGTAGAAATATCAGATTTTGCTTTGAGTCAAAGTTTCATAAAGCACTCCACAGGTTTCCCATGACTATGAGAGAACCAATCAAAATGACAAAGAACTAATAACAGAACAGGAGTACTGAATATTGACCAAATTTCCAATTCCAGATGACTATCGAAAGCTAAAACTGAGATCTGGAACAGAAAAGTTGTTGAAGACATGAGAGACCATGAAACTGACACTTTAAGATCAGGATATACCATCCATTGAAAGATTTGAAAGTATTAAATCTGATTTTACTCGACTTTTGACCTTAGGAGACAATGAATTATCATCAACTTTTTGCCTTTGGATCATAGTTTTGCAAAAATTTCTCTAATGTGGAGTAAAAAGTTGAAGCATACAAATCCATCCGTGTGTCATGACTTATAATTATCCACTAAAATTCAAGTGTTCTACCTCTGCATCAACATCCTCACCAGAATAGTTAAGCTGATATATCACTTAAGAGAAACAATATCCTTGATATCACAGATACTCCACCTCAGCATTGATACGTTTGAAGTTAATTGATTTAGTCATATCTGTTATGATATTTTCTATTCCTAGTCAAATCCCTTGCACCTAATTAGCTCCCTATTATCACGCTTCAGTTCCTCAATTACAGGAACTTTCTCTTGTATATGTACCTCGGGACAATCATCAATAATACACAATTCATACCATTCAATTATTCCATGGTCCTCAAGAGATATCACAAACAAAAAACTCTTGCTTCTTTTATTGATTAAAAAGTTAACCAAAACAAACATCTACTCCACTCCCAACAAAGAAGAACGTCACATCTGATTCAACACCCATTAAAAATCAAAAGATACTGTTCATACTTTCCCAGTACCAAGGCAACAGAACAAGGGTTTCAAATCAATAAACAATCACAGCTCAAACAAAAACAGGAAAAAAAAAAATCAAATACACATGATTCTCCAGATACATAAATAAAAAGGACGCCTCAGTGCACGAGGCTCCCACCTGGTGCAGTCCAGGGAGGATAGATATGCACAGCCTTAATCCCACTTTGCAGAGAGATTCTTTCCGGATTCGAACCTATTATCTCAGGTCATGAGACAGCAACAACTTTACCGCTGTGTCGACACTCACCCTCCAGATACATAAATAATTAAAAAGACAAGAAAAGAAAAGAAAGGGCAGAGGTACCTTTCCTGGCCAGCAGTGTCCCAAATCTGAGCCTTGATGACCTTGCCGTCAATATTCAAGCTCTTGGTGGCAAACTCAACGCCTATGGTGGACTTGGACTCCAAGTTGAACTCGTTCCTGGTGAACCTTGAGAGCAGGTTGGATTTGCCCACACCCGAATCGCCAATCAGGACCAGCTTGAACAGGTAGTCGTACTCATCATCAGCCCTGTACCCAGCCATATCTCCCTCTATCTATTCCTTCCTTCACAACTTTGGTTTTCGTTTCTTCCTCGCAAATTCAATAAAGTTGTTGTGTGTTGGTAAGAGAGAGAGAGAGAGAGAGAGGAGAAGGATCTACGTGTTCTGCTTTTGTGATGGTGTTATGTGCTTACTGTTGGTGGTTCTTTTCGTTTAATTATTTAAACCATAAACTATTGCAAGTTATGAGAGAGAGAGAACGAGCGTAAAGGAGGAAGCTGAGAAGCACGACACATCCCAAGGTGGACACACTTTCGTGTCGAATACACATATTTATATATATATTTTTTTTAATTTATAATTTTTTTTTTTTTTAACAAAAAAATATATATATAATATAAATAAAATTATATAAAAAATAATAAAAAACTTTTAAGTTTATATAAAAATAAAATATAACCAAAGTCTATATAAATAACATTTTAAATAATATATTATTTTTTAAAAAATTTTAGTTATATATATTATTAATATTCTATAATATTTTAGGTAGCGCTTGTTTATTGTCTGGACAAGAAATATAAGGGACATGGAAATATTGGGCAGTGGTGACGGAAACGTAAATAATAAATATGTATAGAAATATTATTAGAAAATAAAAATATTAAATTTCTATCTTCATATTATTTCAATTTAAAGGTATAAAAATTTTATATTTTTCTATCCTATTCTTCTTATCACTAAACAGATTTATACCTTTAATATTTTGTGTCTCTATATTTCTTTCCTAAATATAATAAATAGGCGCTTGTGTTTCTCGTATATGTACACGGACATGTGTGGGTCTCTGTGCTTCACAGGGAGGATTTTTTTTTTTTTTTTTGTCCGGGGTGCGGTGAATTTGAATTTAGAAATTTCGTGGGTGGCTGTAACGGGTGAATTTGCTTTTGTTTTGAACTGGAGGTAAAACGGATGGCATTGTTGATCGCATTTTGGTGAGTGGAGGGTCCCTAGATCGTGGGAATCGTGTGTGTAGGATTTTTTTTTTGGATAGTTATGTATGCAGAATTTTACGCAGCAGCATACGGCAATTTGTTGCTATTTGAATTCAAAAATATTATTTTAACATAAAAAAATATAGATATTTAATTGAACACCTATTTTTTTATTATTAAATGTGATAATAGTCTTCAATTTTTTACTCTTTATCATATTTAAGGATAATAAAATAAATATCCTAATTAAATACTCACTTTTAGGTAGAGAAATAATATAGTTGATTTGAATTAGAGTCTAATGTTGTGAGAAATGTATTTCTAACGTCTTTCATCCCTATCATCACTCAACTGACCACATATAAATTTTGTATAACCTATATTTGGAGAACATTTTTCTATTTTTCACCCTAAAATTTGGATGAATATTATGGACACCCAATTTTAGTGTACAAATAAAAGTACTATTAATTTTATTACATTATCAATATAAAAATGTTTTACAGATACATACAACCGTATATTGACACATAAGTAAAAGCAAAGTGTATCAATAAATTATTAGACGGTTGGAACAACTTAATCCTCATAAGAATAAAGACACAAGTTTAAATTAAAAAAAAAAACTTGTTGAAAGTGGTGGTAACATTAAATGTTATATTTTCCAGAATTGTGAGAGCAATGTCCCTTATAATTCTTGGTTATAAAAAATGTAATTGACTCAACCATCAACTACAAGCATACCCTAACATTTCACACTATTTTTTTTATTAAACATTTCACACTATAAATTCTATATAGAAGCCTATGACAGTTTAATTTCTTTTCTAACAGTAATAGAGCATTAAAATTAATCTCTTTAAATTAAATGATCATATTGAAACTGCCACAAAAAAAATGATCATATATTGAAACACAACAAATAATATAATGCATACGGTTACGGTGGTTACTTCCCAATATTCTTTACTGAAGTTAGGAGTGATATATGTATGACTCGTCCGAGGTCCAGCTCTATATTTTGATTGGGCCCATTTTTCAGGCAACCAACGTTTTTATTTTTGGTCAAACAGGAAACAACACGTTTGTTTTCTTGGGTCAGGAACAGGCATGCAAGCAACTTTAGGTTTGAGGGATTCCTATCAAGTTTGGGCCTATAAGATTGTGTTTAGATTGGGCTTAACCAGTCAAATACCATAGTATGTAGCATTTTTTCTTCCAATTGTCCAGAAATAAAAACGTTCAGACCCAAAAAAAATAAATTGGTATAGACCATCTATGCATGGCTTTCCCTGTGTCACATGTTCTCACATTTTATTAAGCCATGATAACCATTGGAATGAAAGTACAAATTATAACAGTGTATTCGGTTTAGCTTTTATAGGTTAGAAGTTCCCTTTTTCAACGAAAAATTACTTCTAAAATTTTTAGTGTTGTTTGTTTTTGCTTTAATAGAAGCAAAAGCAAAAAATAATTAGTTTTTTTCCCTTTTTTGAAGTAAATAAAGAGCTACTTCTCCTTGAATTAGAAACTACCAAAGAGATAAAAAGTGTGGCATAATGAATATGCTAATTAAATTTTCAAAAATATTCTTGATATTCTTTCTAAATGACAAATGATATCATCATCCCCCTTTTAATGTTAAAAACTATACAAATGAAAAATACTTGCACACATAGGTGTTTGACTCGTGTGATATTCGAGTGATAATGAAGGATAGTTTGTTGACCATTATTAAAAGGAGAAAAAAATTAATTAAACATGCCTCATAGTAAATTGAATATATAAATTAATTTTAAAATTAAGTTAATAATTAACTAATTAAATAATGAACAAAATGTAAGTGAGTATGTACCTAAAATGAGTCATTCTATTTTATATCTTATTTTGAATATCATATTTATAAGGTTGAGAAAATTTCATAGATCTTTAACTAAAGAGTCTATTTTATGAAAATCTTACATATTTCGATAGATTAAATAATTGAATAATGAAAGAGAATAAGCAAGTAATTTTACTATATCACGAATCATTTACATCCTTTTAGTAAATTAGAATATTTTATTTATAAAAATATATTTTATAATTAATAAAAAATAATGAATAAATTTAATTTATGTCATTTCAATTACACCTCTTTTCCTTTTATGTCATTTCAATAAATTAAAATATCAATTTAAAAATTTATAATACTAATATTCAAGACTCCTTTGGATGAAAATTTTCCACGTGTCACTTCTAGAGTTAGTTAGGGCCAGTAACTTTCATAACTTTAATAATTTATTTAAAAAGTATAGCCATAATTATTATATGTCATTAGAATATCATTGAAGATTATCAGCATTTAATAGTAGAATTGCTTTGCAATAAACAAATATCAATCACATAAATCATAATTAATTATGAAATATCAATTATAATCATAATTAATTAAAAAATCAATTATATCAATCATAAGCTTAGATTCAATATCGAAAGCAAATAATCTTGATCCAAATTAAGCATCAATATCCAAAAATTATTTCCAACTTTCCCATATAAATTGATCAAAATCGTTTTTCCTTGTGATATGTTGCTTTCATAGTTTCAATTTTTTTGTTTTTTGTTTATTATTAGAAACAAAGAAAGACCCAATCTAGGGGCGGCAACAATACGATTATTTGCTTTTTATTATTGTCTTAATGCACTAGTTCATGTAATTTTCTATGTGAACTATTTTATAATTATTTGCTTTTGGTTTTATTCTCAATTGTTGTGTTAATTTTTTTTTCATATATATTTCTATGGGTTCCATGGTTTATGGTATTTTCTTTTTTGTCATTGGTTTATATCATTTTTGAAATCAAACTATTATGCACTTATTTATGCATAGTGTAATTTCATTTTTCTGTCAATTTTTGCTTTTCATTTTTCTTATGCCTTGGGAAATAATCACTCCTAAAGTATCTACTAATAATGATAGCATCAAATATTTGGGAATCCCCAAATCCTAAGCAAATCACCTACGCATGCACCAATCTTTGTAAGAGTATCAGCATAATGTTGTCTTCTTGCATAGTGTGCTTCAGAGAACATTTTAAATCAACCCGCACAAGTGTTTTCTTAATAGCATGAATGATGTTGAAGAAACTGTAATGTGGCACATCCTTAAAGACTAGTGTTTTCACATCTATGGAATCTGAATAGCATAGGAAATCATGGATACCAAGCTGAATTGTTAAGTTTTGTTTATTCTTTACGTCTCTGTATTATTTTCAATATGGCTTTTGGAGGACTTTTCATTTAGAATTTATTATCATGCTTTGTGAATGCTTATTTTCTTTCAATACTATTTTAGTTTACCTAAGCTATGAGTTTTGTTAAATAGTAATTCTCATGTATTCTTTTTTCTTATTATTAGTACATCGTCCACCATTTTCATAAATTTAGTTCAATAATTAATCATTTAAAAAAATCATAACCATAACTTTTATATCATTAAGATATCATTGAAGATTATCACCATTTTATTAAATATTTATTTACCATTTAAGTAAAAGTAAATATAATAACCTATCTATTTGCTTTTTTTTATTGAAACAAAATTTAAAATTGACACACTACTACTCAGTTATGCTACTCAGATTTTGATTTATTTTTTTATTTTTAAATGAAATTAAATAAATATTCTTGTAAGACTAATTTCTCAATAGGGTAATGAGGAAATGGTTTAAATTTTTAAATTTTAATAATATCTAAATTATAAATTTTCTAAGCATATTCACAAAATAAATTAAATCAAATAAGTATATGTATATTCTTTAAGTTAAAATTATAAATTCCAAATTCAAATTTTAAAGTGGGAGAACGGGATTATTCAAATTTACAATCATATTGTCTTGATTCTCTCCTTCAATAAGTCTTTTTAAATAATACACTATTGAAATATCTCTCCATCATTTTAATAAAATTCAAATTTCATTGTTCAATTTATATTTATTATCATAATACATAATCACTGTCCTTCCATATCTACATTTTTACTCCAATAAATTATTGTTCCACGTTATAAATTCAAATTTTGAATTTAAAATTATCTTTCAAATTAATGCATATTCTTTTCAATTTACCATATTTATAACAATCATTTTTTTATGAATATAACAATCACTATTTCTCAAAATTAATATTTCTTGAATGCTTAGAAGCAACATAGGACACAGGCATATCTATAATTAATAGGTTGTAATGTTTCATTCCAAATTTTAGGCTGTTGATTGTATCACTTGGGTTCATTAATGAGAACAATATTTGCTCTTTAGTTTAGGGACACGATAGTATGGATAGAAAGGTTGTTCTAATTAATTTGAGTTTTTTAGGATTAATCAATTTTTTGTGCAACTTGTGTAATTTAATGCTTGATTTCTCTATAAATGGTGCAGATAAATGTCTATGGAATTTGTAAATTGTCTAAAAGAGATTTTATTTATGGGGTTGATTTGATTCCATGTAAAATGAAGATTCTAATCCAAACAATACAATTATTTGACAATATTAATTTTGGTCATTGATTTTCACTTTTTCTGTCGAGGTTTAATCGTTAATCACAGTTTGAACTTTTATTATATTTTTGGGTTTTTTTATATTCCTTATTTGAGTTTATAGTCTAATGACGCCTTACATTTATATTTCAAGAATTTTACATATATGATATATTAATTAGAAGTAATCCGTTAAAAATTGCATATTATGGAAAAAGGAGGACATAAATGAGACTTTCATATTTGCAAAAGAGTTATGTTATTTGTATTTATAAGGTGTGGGACATTGCTAACTCACACCATCCACTATTGGATTTAATGTGAACCCTTCGATGTGATGAGGTGTGAGTTTGACTGCTTATATCCCATGAATACAAATAATATTTTTCTTTGCAAAAAAATTTAAGCTTAAAAGATAATAGATATTTAGATATTGTGAGTATTGTTAGAGAAATGGGAGTTAATGGTCAATCAATGTACAAATATAATGAAGATAAAGCTTAGAATTAGCAAAAGAATAATGCTTTCAGATATAAGTAATACTATATTAATAAAAATAAAAGAAATGCATTCAAAGTCATCTATCATGTTTTAAGTCTCAAAAGTTTTAAATCAATTAGTTGCTATATCGATAATTTGTAGTTCATTTTTTCATCAAAGTAATTATTTATATGTCAGTCATATATATATATATCCTAGATCAATTGGTTGATTAAATTTACTTGATCAATAGATAGAAATTTCTAAATTAGAGGTGGGAGAAATAAGAAACAAGAAATTTTGGAATTGTTTTTTATCAATTTTTTTAGTTTTTTATTAATGATTCTTTTTGGGTATGAGAAATAAGAAATAAGAAATTTTAGAATTTTCTATAGTAGTTCTTTGAGGATAATTGTTCTGGAATTTCTTCTTGAGATATAAGTGTGATGCGTAAGTAAGAAGACTTGGAAATGTAATGCTTCCCGAAATGATTAATGGCTTAGAGTCTTTGTGCTATTTTTTAAGTTATAACGGGAACAAGGTAAGTAAAATGAATATATACTCATATTTTTGCATCTCCTAACAAATAATTAATGTGTGTTTTAGATTGTATATGAACAATATTTGAGTATTATGAGAAATCTATTATGTATATAATTAAGATTATTCATAACTTTTATTAATTATAGAATGTATTTTCATAAATTAGATATTGTAATTTATTAAAATAACATAAATGACAAATTATATAATAAAACTATTCACTTATTATCTTTCATTATTCAACAATTTTATCTATGAGAATATTTTTATAAAATAATATCTTTATTGTCCGCTAAAGGTTGTTTAGTGAAACTTTCAATTTAATTTATATGATACTTAAGATATCAAATATAATGACTAATTTCAGGAACATATTCATTATATTATTTAACTATATCATTATTTAAAAAGAAATTCAATATTAAATTGGATATTTCATTTTTAAAATGACATAAAAGGAGAGAGATGTAATGAAGATGGCATAAATTATTGTTATTTATTTATTTTATTACTTATAACATTTTTAAACTAGGAAATGAGTTGTAATTGAAATGACATAAATTAAGATTATTCATTTTTTACTAATTATATAACAACTATTCTAAAATTAATATTTTAATTTACTAAAATGATGTAAAAGTAAAGGTGATATAATTGAAATAACGTAAATTTTTTAATTAAGTATAAACTCTATATTTATTTTTATAAATAAAATATTATAATTTACTAAAAGGATGTAAATGACTTATGATATAGTAAAATTACTCACTTATAACTTATTCTTTTTCATTATTCAACGATTTCATTTATCAAAATATGCAAAAATTTAAAACTTGAGACTTCAGATTCTAAGGCATTGGATTTTGCATTTAAAACTTTATTTTCTCTTTTTAATTCTTCCTTTTCAAACCTTAGACTTTCACTTTTGCTTTTTAGCCATTTCAAGTTCCAAAACAATTTTCTAATGTTTCCTTTTCAAGTTGAGATAATGAGAGGAAAGAGTTTGAGAGTCCTCAAGCAACTCTTCATACAAAGATAAAAGTTCATCATAGGGAGATCAGAGTTAGAGTTATTTATCTCAGGTTCATCTTCTAATGAATAGTTTGCCTTGAAGTATAGGTTTGCATGTCTAGCTTCTCTGATCTTCTGATCCTTCTTTCTCCTTATCTGATTCACTCTAGGTGGTCAGCATACCTTTCTTCTTAGGCACAAATTCCTTTTGTGGACCCTTGAGTTTAGGACATTCTGGTTTGAAGTGTCTCTTCTCCAAATAATTGTAGTAGGTGACACTTTTCAGTTTCACCATGCCTTTTTTGTCTTTTCTGAGGTTGATGTCCTTTCTTATCTTTGTTTTGCCCTCCAGGCTTTGGACATCTTCCTCACTAGCATGGAGAGCACGTCTATCTTCTTCTTCTGTCTCGTCATCGGATTCTTCCTCTTCATTAGAGGTCTCAGCAACTTTCATTGCCTTAGCCTTATTCAGCTTCTGATGAGATAACTTTAAGGCCATGGACTTGGTTTTCTTGATAGATTCACCATGCATTTCAGAGAGCACAACTTCATGAGTTTAAGAGACCCAATGAGTGTGTTCAGACCAAGAGTTTGAAAGTCTTTAGCCTTTGTAATTGTTGTGACCTTAGGCCATTTGGCAGGAGGCTTCTCAATATTTTTCTAATCATTTTAGAGTTAAAGTATCTTTTTCCTAGGCCTTTTAACTGGTTTATGATGTGCATAAACCTTGTGGTCATTTTATCAATATTTTCTTGATATGTCATTTTAAACATCTCATATTGATGAACAGGCATCTGATCTTAGTTTCTTTAACTTGATCAGTACCTTCATGCAACATATGCAATCTATCCATATCTCTTTTATTGTATCATACGCAATAATTTTGTCATATTCAGCCTTGCTTAGTATACACCTGAGATATTTAGCTTTAGAGTTCAGCTGAACTCTGGCTTTGTGTTGCTTTATCCACCTTCTAGGGACTTTTCTGAAGATGAATGTGCATCTTCAATTCTGGAAATGTTCAGTTAGAATATAGTCACCTCCTTGAACTATTTCCATAAGTCAAGACTTGTGTATTTTATGAACAACTCCATTCAAGTCTCTCTAGTAGGCATAATCCCCACCATCAAAGAATGACGGTCTATTGATGGAGTGTCTTTCCGCTATGTGGATGTTCTATGCCATCTGTCCCTCAAATCGTTTCCTTGCAATCATTATAATGCTTAACCCCTTAGAGAAGAGCTCTTATACTACTTGTAGGTATAAATGACAAGAAGAGGTTGAATCGTGCTTCGCTTTTAAAATCTTTAACATAATACTATCAAGCTTCAAGCTTGTAGTGCATCAAAAACAAATGTTAGAGATTTCAACAAGTTATTTTCTAAGCAACGTGTTAATTACAAAAACACCTAAAAAGATAAACTTTAAGCAATTAAAAACAATTAATCACAGTAACAAAAGATAAAGAGATAAGAGAGAAGATACTACTTAGATGTTTTTGTACTTGTTTGACCAACCCTGCCACATCCAGTTTCAACCACGTTGAGTTTCACTAACACCTTTCTCAACTTGAGAAGCTGAATAGTCTTTACAATAGCCTTCCCAAGTTCTAACCTATGGCCAGGACAGCCCTATTGTCACAAATCAAGTAGTTATTCACCAGTCTTTCAAGCTGAATGAGTAGTCTTTGACCAGCTTCTCCAAGCTAAGACTGAGTAGTCTTTACCAGCCTCTCTAAGCTAAACCGTGACTAGTAAAACTTTACTCTCATTGCAAGTAGTCTTTGACTAGCCTCTCCAAGCTATACTCACAATCACTACGGATTGAGGATACAAAGTTTTGTGCTTTGGTTTGCAACTCAAACTAATCTACACTCAAATTTCCTTAAGATATACAATGAATGACTTAGGATAACTTGAATGACTTCTTTCTAACGATTTTCCTTAGAAGAACGTATAAGCTATTAGGAACGTAGAAAAAGATTTTTAAAAAAGAAACGTTACAAGATGTAATGAACTATACTCTCTAGAGTATCTTTCTTTCCCTTGAATCTCTTTTATATTATGCTTTGTGTTCATCATTAACTCTTTTTTGTTAAAGCTATTTTTAATCAGTTTCTATCTTGTTTTAGTTCACAAAGTTACTTTTTGATACTCGTGACCATATTTCCGAGCACTTCAAATTCATACTTGATAGTATTTGTTTTCAAGTTTTAGAAACTAAGAAGAAAAGTAACGCGAAAGCATGATTCAACCCCCATTCTCATGCACTTTTCCACCTCAGGGTGCACATATAATATGTTGTTAGTTTGTTATTCTTATCAAACCTTCACTATTACCATGTTAACTAAAGTTTCTACCAAATACACTAATTATATAAAACCTTATTTAAATCTCATATGGATAAGATGCACAATACACCTTAACAGGGCAAATTCCACTTTCAATTTCTCTTCCACTTAATTCAACCTTTTGACACATCACACCATATACATTAGATAAGAGCTTATGCACAAATGCACACACTTGATCACAAGCAAACATAGTTAATCATGTAACACCCAAATTTTTAATGTAAAATGATCAAAATGCCTGAGGTCATTTTACTTGAAAATGATCGTGTCCCCCGTATCTCAGAGGACGTTTCATGATGATAGGGGATTATATGTGTTATGTGTGTTAATGAGCAGAAGAATCTCATTTTTAGTCCGATGCGCAAAATGACCAAAATGCCCCTGCTATCAACACGAACAAAGTGCTAATTGAACTTGGATTTCACCCAAAGGTTTTAAATGATGTTTTTAAGCTATGTTTAACAACTGGTTAAGCTCGGTATTCTTGGAGGTTTTCGTGAAAAATTACCATTTTGCCCCTAGCTAAGTGCATTATGGGCCTAATAACGCAATTAACAAAACCTAAGCAATATTAGGCTCTAATTAAAGATTGGTAAATTCTAATTACTAATTTAGAGTCAATGATTTTTTAAGATTGATTAGAACCTAAGATTGCTTAGACACACTTTAATCTTTGATTTAAAAATCAAGATGTCATGTCATGGAATCTTGAATAGTATTTTTTCTCCAATTCCTTATCAAGGAATTGTGTTTATGAATGGTTATTATATAAAATGAGTTTTTATTTCACTAATAAAGCAAGACGAACTCCTTAATCATGTCTTAATACCTTTAATTATCCATTACATTGCCTAAACACTTACTTACAAACTCCTAATCAAAAGCCTAATCAATGATACACCTAAACACACCTCTAAACCACAATTAGATGACGTATTTTTCCTTCCCTTGGCTGCACATAGCTGAAGCCACTCCTCCCCATGATCATCACATGTTAATTTATCTTTACACACAAAGAACCATGCTTTAGGCTATACTTCACCATGCTTTGAGTCATACTTCACCATGCCTTGAACCATGCCTTTGAATGACCAAATTAATGAGATATTTTCCTCTCAATGCCACACAAATGCTACGGCCTCCTCCATCATTTCATCCTTGATTTTGTTTCCTATAAATACCATGCTTGGATGAACTTGGTTACATTTTGTTCATTTACCAAGTTCAGCTTCAAAGAGTAATCCTAAGTTCTTTCTTTTCTCTCAAAGTTCAAGAGTTCTTTTCATCCTTTTCATCCTCCTCTTTCTCACAAAGAACCACCACCCCTCAACCATACATTACCTCCTAAAAACTTACCCTTACCTTTCCAAAAGATCAAACTCAAGAAACACAACTTGCTTCCTTTCTTCTTCTCCTTGGCCGAAGCATCATCCAAGCTCCAAGAAAGATTTTTCTTTCATCCTTCCCTCAAGATCAAGTCTTTTTCACCTCCAAGAAAAACAAACCTTTAGTAAGGAGTTGTATTGAAAGTTATTTCCTTGCTTTGTTAAGCTTTGTTCTTAGTTTAAAATGATGTTTTGATGGATTCCCTATGCTATATCATTTCGGTTTTCTCTTTTTCTTTTCTTATGCATTTCGACCTTCAAGGCCTTGTTGGTCTCTCATGATAGCTTGATGATGAGAGTTTCTAGATGATGACTATGAGTTCATCACAATGAAACTTCTAGAGCTTGAGTTTTTCTTTTACAAAGTATGAAGAAGCATGCATTATCATTTAAATAATTAATCTCAAAGCCTACCTATCTCAATCTTAAAGTTAAGATGTGATTTAGACTAAATATTCTAAGAGGCCTAGAGTACTAAATGGACTTGCATTCATATTTATATTTCCTTGCCTAGCATATCTACTTTCCAAGTTATCACTTAAATAATTAATCTCAAAGCCTAACTATCTCAACCTTAAAGTTGAGATGTGATTTAGAGTAAATACTCTAAGAGGCATAGAGCAATAAAATAAAGAATTGAACTTTCATTTATAGTTATGTTTCCTTGTCTAGCATATTTATTATATCTATTAACTTAGAAGTTGTTTTTACGTATGAAACTTAGATACTAAAAATGCCTTAATTTATGCTTATCTAACTTGTTACTTTTTGATTTTGTCCTTAATTTTTCAGCCCCTTTAATTCTGTTTTAGATGCTCTAAATGTGTTAAATACCTTGCTACTTGATGTGATAATTGTTCTTGGCACTTTGGGCAAGCCTAGTAGCTAAAAAGAATTGAAAACAAGATTTCTAGAACTCCTAAGAAAAAGAATTATGCATTCTATTCCAGTACCTTTAAAATTTGTAAAAATCAGATTGTACCATGTTTACTTAAGTAAGAATGACTTATAAATGGTTTAGGAATTGACTTTAGCACTATAGGAAAAGCGGTAATGAGAAATGGTGTAAAACGCAACTTCTAGCACACTGTAAATCATTGAAATCTCTTTATTACCTATGCTGTCCAACTTTGATTGATGATGTTCTTGAGCTAAATAATTAGTGGTAATGATGATAATAAATCCCTTAGATGCATAAGAAAATAATTTGAAAATTAGAGTTACCTGATTTAGGGATTTGGCTATTTAAGGGAATATTTATGTGTTGATTGAGATGATGAATTCTTTGATGCTTTGAGATGATGAATTCATATGATATTTGATGCTATGTGAGTACTTGATCTCTAGAGATAGGATCCATCATTTACATGTTATAGTTTCTTTTGGAAACATTGGTTATACCTATGCAAGAAATATATGAAAACCTATGATAATTATGAATTATGTATTGCATCTTGATATAACATGCTAAGACTTAAGGTGACTTAGAAAAATAAAAAAATGATCCTTTGGACTCATCAAACTATAGGTGATGAAAAGGTGATTCTTGCCCCCTAACCCATACTTTTAAGTCTGGACTTTAACTTATCAAAAGGGATAAGTATACGCTAGTGATGACTAGTGAGGTATGAGCTCATAACCTAGAAGTACTCTTAAAAGGGAAGAGTTATAGGGTGGTCCCAAGAGTGAAAGTGAACTAAATTTAAGTCACCTAGTGAACCAAAGAATGTCATTCATGAATCATGTTCTATGCATATTATGTTTGCTATGAAGTTAGATGTATGCTATAAGGTTAAGTGTTGCATATCATAATAAAGTATGATGCATTCATTACAAGACGCATGATAAAATGGATGGGCCTCAGTAATTGATGTTTTAGAACTTAGTAAATGAATCTTTGCATGCTCACTATTTCATAATAAAACTCAAGGTCTCTAAAGACGTTGATGATATCACCTAGATAGGAGGATACCCTCCGAGATTCTTTAGTAAGATTTCACTCCCTCTTTCTTCCTTTCCATCATGTCTTCAGATTCTCTGGCAACGTCGTCCTCTTCATTGACACCCCCACTTGGGAGGTTCATTTTGATCCGAGCATTGGTCTTACCATTTTGAGGGACGCGCTTCGTGCGAGTCTTTATGTTCGTGGGACGCCCATTTGCACACCCTGTTCCCAGCTACCGTTTCTCTCGACCTCCCCATAGTGATGACATGGTTTTTGAGCGTGTGCGTACGCACAACGAGAGATCCTTTGCACGTACACTACCACATCCGCCATTCGTGATTTTCCAGATTATGTTCCTCACTCGAGGCATTCGGAGACTGACCCATTAGAGGACTTGCCTACCCACACGTATTCAGAACTCTACCCTACTCCCCACGGATGAGGGGGCAGTGAGGAGATGGTTACTCGCTGAGGTTAGCACGGAAACCATCCATGTGCCTCCGTGGAGCCCATGTTCAGCCATCTCGTATGCCCACTCTCGATGAGCTTCGCCCATGGATTAGTTCTGTATACCCTTTTAGGGCCAGCAGTAGACCTCTTGGAGGACCTTTAGTGCACACACCACTACTAGCTTAGAATAACTTTCTTTTGTTATAGGGGTTATCTATCTTAGGTGTACTAGGTAGGCATGTTTTTCTTTGTATTTTCCTTTCCTATGTATTTGCTTTTCTGTGATGTACTAAACTTAACTCACCCTCCATGGGTGGGTAAATTATGATATGTTTAATTATGGTGTGCTAATGGATGATCTTTTATGGAGCCTATCTAACGTTTCTATCTATGTTATTCTTTTACATGTTACGTTTTACATTGACAATCGCTTATGTTATGCGCGACTCACGTTTTGTTTGTGTTTTTTAAAAAAAAAGGCTCATATTTTTATTAAGTATTTTCAAGTATGATATAAGAAACTGAAACAAAGAGTAATATCTAATAATCAACTGGAATACGTCCTAGGTATGTTGAGTTAATTATTAGGTGTTACATTTTAGTATTAGAGTTTGGTTCTTATAGAGCCTGAGGATTGGACTGGCTATGCTTCGTAAGCATAATACATTAGAAATGTCATGTGTAGATGTTTTATCATTAGGATAAGCTTGAGGATTAGAAATGCATGACTCCTGTATGTTGCACGTGCTATGGTAACTTGCTCACTTTACATGGAGTATTGAGCCTGATCACCTCAGTGTTATTGTTTCGTGTGTATAGGAACCAATGGCACGTCGACAACAACTAGGAACTCGAACCTGGGTAATCAGAATAATGAGACTGCAGAGCACTTCGCGACGTGGCAAGAACTATGAGGATGATGATGGAGAGGATGGATCAAGATCGCCGAGCTGGTGCGGGTCATAGTCCCAATGGCACGGAGGTCCTAAACACGCTCGTTTTGGGAGTTCCAAGGCAAACCCGCCAACCTTTAAGGGGACCATAAACCCAAATCTTCCTAACGAGTGGATTAGGAGCATGGAAAAGATCTTTCTGTGGTCCCATGCACGAAGAGAAGAAAGTAACTTTTGCAACTTACATGCTTGAGGGAGATGCTGGTTTTTGGTGGACAGAGCCAGAGACTCCTGGAGGCAATGGGTCCTGTCATTGATTGGGAGCTGTTCAAGATTCATATCTACGAAATATTTTCCCAGTCTATCGGAACGCCAAAGACATTGAGTTCATGCAACTCATTCAAGGGGGCATGACTGTCACTCAATATACCGCCAAATTTCAAGAACTTATCAAGTTCTCAAGGATGTACCAAGGAAACCCGGCGATCCTGGAAGTGTATCAAGTATGAGTCTGGGCTGAAGGCCGAGCTCAATGTTACGGTTGCATATTTGGAAATTAGGGACTTTTCTACCTTAGTCAACAAATGCCGCATTATTGAGGAAGGGGCAGAGGAAGTTGAACTCCACAAAATCCGACAACATCACAAAGAAGCTGGCATCCTAGGTTCAAGAAACAAAACCGATCCCGTTCCAATCTCAAGAGAAGTCGCAAGGACCCGGAAGAATTTCAATCAAGATGGGCCAAACAACAACAACAACAAAAGAAAGGCACCTCAAGAGCCCAACTGTACCTTAGATCCTTACCATCCATCGAATTCCCAAGTGTGGCAAAAATCATGGGAGCTTACCATGCCAAGCCGAACAAATGTCTATTACCGGTAAAGCCTGGGCACATCTCTCGAGATTGTGAGAAGGAACCCATCAACCCCAATCGCAAGCCATAGCGTCAAGGAAGGGTCTTCACATTCAATGCCGAGAAACGACGAAGTCACAGAATCTCATGGAAGGTAAGTATGAAATGTATGGTAAAAACTTAATTGTACTATTTGATTCTGCGCTTCTCATTCTTTTATATCCTACTCTTGTGTTGAGACCCTTAAATTGCATATAACAGAACTTCCTTTTGATCTCATCTTTCCACCCTGGAAAACCTTTAGGACTTGTAAATGTTACTTAGACTATAGTTTTATTATTGAAAATAGATCCTTTGTTCTGGATTTTATTTGCTTACCTATGCAAGGCCTAGATGTAATTCTTGGCATGGATTGACTTGAGGCCAAACGTCATTATTGAATTGTTATGAGAAAACTATCACCTTTCTTTCTATTCCTATGAACCTAGGAAACTTGTAAGTTTGTACATAAATGTTGTAGAAATGAACTGGTAAGGGTGAGAATAAAGGTTATGTTCTTTTGGCCGCTAGTGATGTAGACTTTGAGCAAAGTATTGATGAGATACTATAGTGAGAAATTATCCAAAGTGTTTCCAAATGAGATACTGAGTTTTCCCTCAAGAGAGAAATAGAATTTTTTATAGAATTGCTTTAAATAGGACCCATATCCATAGCCCCATATAGAATGTCCCCTTTGGAGTTGGTCGAGTTGAAAACTCAGTTAGAGGATTTCTTGGAGAAAAGTTTGTTAGGCCCAGTGCATCAGGTAGGAGCCCCGGTTTTTTGTGAAGAAAAAAGATGAAAGTATGAGAATGTGCATCGATTATAGGCAGTTGAATAGAGTAACGGTGAAAAAAAAGTACCCTTTGCCTAGGATCGAATGACCTGATGGACCAACTGAAAGGTGCGGTAGTATTTTCTAAGATCGATTTGAGGTCAAGTTACCATCAGATTAGGTGAGAGATGATGATATACCAAAAACGGCATTTCGCACTCGATATGGCCATTTTGAGTTTGAGTTATGTCCTTTGGTTTAACCAATGCTCTAGCCGTGTTTATGGATTACATA
Source organism: Dalbergia oliveri (assembly GCA_030441495.1). NCBI lineage: Eukaryota > Viridiplantae > Streptophyta > Magnoliopsida > Fabales > Fabaceae > Dalbergia > Dalbergia oliveri. The sequence continues at coordinate 20,260,832 of JAMLFY010000011.1, forward strand.
AATAGGATCTTTAGACCCTATTTGAATCTTCGTGGTTATCTTTATAGATGATATACTCATTTATTCAAGAACCCATGACGAGAAAGAACGTCACCTAACCATAGTGTTGGAGATCTTGAAGGAAAAGAAACTATATGCAAAACTATTTAAGTGTGAATTCTAGTTGAATGAGGTGAAGTTTTTAGGGCATGTAGTATCCAAAGGAGGATTGCTATAGACCCTAGTAAAGTGGAGGCTGTGATGAATGGGAAAGACCTGAATGGTAACAGAAGTTAGAAGCTTTTTGGGTCTAGCTGGCTATTACGTAGGTTTATCAAAGGGTTTTCCAGATTTCCTTGCCCCTAACCAAGCTGACTAGGAAAGACCCCTTTTTCATGGACCTTGGAGTGAAAAGAGCTTTCAGGAGCTAAAACTCAAGCTAACCTCAACCCCGTTTTGGTTTTACCCTACCCTAGTATACCTTTTGTGGTATATTGTGATACTTCTAGTAAAGGTTTGGGTTGTGTACTAATGCAAAATAGGCAAGTGGTGGCTTATGCGTCTAGGCAACTCAAGCAACATGAGGCAAACTACCCTACCCACGACCTTGAGTTAGCTGCCATAGTGTTTGCTCTAAAGTTATGGAGACACCACTTGTATGGAGTAAAGTTTGAGGTGTTCTCCGATCATAAGAGTCTGAAGTACCTCTTTGATCAAAAAGAGCTAAACATGAGGCAAAGGAGATGGATGGAGTTCTTAAAGGATTATGATTTCAGGCTAAACTACCACCCTGGCAAGGCCAATGAGTGGCCGATACTTTAAGCAGGAAAACCTTGCACCTATCCCACATGATGGTTAAGGAGGTGGAGTTGATGAAAAGTTTAGAGATATGAACCTAGGAATGACCTTGACCACCAAGAGCATAAGGGTATGCCATCTTAGTGTAACGAGTGTCTTTAGGAGGAGGATCACTCAAGGCCAACAGGAGGATAAAGAGTTTCAAGAGTCTGGAAGGTGTGGAGGAAGTTGAAGGGTTCCGCACAAGATGCCGAGGGTGTATGGAGGTTTGAAGGTTAGATCTGCGTCGGCTGTGGTGACCTTCGAAGAGATCTTGGAGGAAGCCCATAAAAGCCATTTTACTATTCACCCAGTACTACCAAGATGTACCAAGATCTGAAGAAAATGTTTTGGTGGCCAGGCATGAAAAAGGACGTGAATGCGTGGGTAAGTAAGTGCTTAGTTTTTCAAAAGGTGAAGATTGAGCACCAAAAACCCTCTGAAATATTGCAACCCCCATCAATTCCGAAGAAGTGGGAGGATCTCCATAGATTTTGTACTAACTACCAAGGAACCAAGTGAACCATGATGCCATATGGGTGATAGTGGATAGGTTGACTAAGTCGGCCTACTTTTACCTATTAAGGTGACTTATTCCTTGAATAGGTTACATAGTTGTATATTCAGAGATAGTAAGGCTGGAAACCGTCGACGATAATCTAACCAAGATCCGCGATTTACGTCACGATTTTGGGAGCCTTCAGAAGACATTTAGTTCAAAGCTGTGTCTAAGCACCGGCTTCCACCGCAACGGACGGTCAATCTAAAGAACTATCCAAACCTTAGAGGATATGTTAAGGGCATGTGCTTTGGACCAAAAAGGAAGTTGTGATAAGTACCTGCTGCTAATTGAATTTGCATATAACAACAGTTATCATGCGAGCATTGGCATGGCACCGTATGAGGCCCTTTATGGACAGAATGTCAATCGCCCTTATGTTAGTACGAATTTGGAGAGAATCTAATTGAACCTGATGTTGTGAGGGAAACAGAACAAATCAAGAAAATTAGGATAAAATTTTCGCTCAAAGTCAACAGAAAAGCTATGCGACAGTTGCGTAAGCGCTGAGTTTCAAGAGGGGAACATGTGTTCCTAAGGATCACCCCTACCACAGGCATAGGTCGAGCGATGAAAGTAAAGAAATTAAGCCCTAGATTTCTTAGCCCGTTTGAAATCCTTAGCAAGTTGGCTGTAGCCTACCGTATAGCCCTACCAAGTTTGTCCAACCTTCACGACGTTTTTCAGGTCCTAGTTGAGAAAGTATCAATTTGACCCAAGCCATGTACTAGAGCTAGAACATGTGCAATTAAGGGATGACCTAACATTTAACTTGCCACCCACGATCGTCACCGAGGAGTTAAGCAACTAAAGAATAAGGCTGTACCTTTGGTCAAAGTCGTATAGGAACAAGGTAAACCGAAGAACTCACGTGGGAGCTAGAGTTAGACATGCAAGCACAATATCCGAGCTATTCTCAGGTAATGAATTTCGAGGACAAAATTCTTTTAAGGAGGGGAGTAATGTAACGCCCTGATTTTTCCGTGTGACCAAAATGCCCCTAAGGTCATTTTACCTGAAAAATGAGGATTGCGTCCCGTCATCCTCAAGGGGACGTTTGATGATGATAGGGGATTATATGTGTTATATGTGTTAATAGAGCAGAATAATATCATTTTTGAGTCTTGATGCGCAAAATGACCAAAATGCCCTTATGGTTATACACGAACAAAGTGCCAATGAACCCGATTTCACCCAAAGGTTTTAAATGATGTTTTTAAGCTATGTTTAACAACTAGTTAAGCCCGGGTAGTCCAGAGAGGTTTTTATGGAAAATTACCGTTTGCCCTAGCTAAGTGTATTATGGGCCTAATGACGCAATTAGCAAAACCTAAGCAATATTAGGCTCTAATTAAATATTAGTAAATTCTAATTGCTAATCTAGAGTCAAAATAATTTATCAAGATTGGTTAGAACCTAAGATTGCTTAGACACACTTTAATCTTTTATTTAAAAATCAAGATGTCATGTCATGAAATCTTGAATAGTATTTTCTCTCTCCAATTTTTTAAATCAAGGAATTGTGTTTATGTATGGTTTTTATATAAAATGAGTTTTTATTTCACTAATAAAGCAAGACCAACTCCTTAATCATGTCTTGATACCCTTAATTATCCATTACCTTACCTAAACACTTACTTACAAACTCCTAATTGAAAGTCTAATCAATGATACACCTAAACACACCTCTAAATCACAATTAGATGACATATTTTTCCTTTCCTTGGTTGCACATGGCCGAAGCCACTCCTCCATGATCATCACATGTTAATTTATCTTTACACACAAAGAACCATGCTTTAGGCCATACTTCACCATGCCTTAAACCATGCCTTTGAATGACCAAATTAATGAGATATTTTCCTCCCAATGCCACACAAATGCGCGGCCTCCTCCATCATTTCATCCTTGATTTTCTTTTCTATAAATACCATGCGTGGATGAACTTGGATACATTTTGTTCATTTACCAAGTTTAGCTTCAAAAGTAATCCTAAGTTCTTTCTTTTTCTCTCAAAGTTCAAGAGTTCTTTTCATCCTTTTCATCCTTCTCTTGCTCACAAAGACCACCACCCCTCAACTATACACTACCTCCTAAACACTTAACCTTACCTTTCCAAAAGATCAAACTCAAGAAACACAACTTTCTTCTTTTCTTCTCCTTGAAGCATCATCCAAGCTCCAAGAAAGATTTTTCTTCATCCTTCCCTCAAGATCAAGTCTTTTCACCTCCAAGAAAAACAAACCTTTGGTAGGGAGTTGTATTGAAAGTTATTTCCTTGCTTTGTTAAGCTTTGTTCTTGGTTTAAAATGATGTTTTGATGGATTCCCTATGCTATATCATTTCGGTTTTCTCTTTCTTTTCTTATGCATTTCGGCCTTCAAGGCCTTGTTGGCCTCTCATGATAGCTTGATATGAGAGTTTCTAGATGATGACTATGAGTTCATCACAATGAAACCTCTAGAGATTGAGTTTTGCTTTTACAAAGTATGAAGAAGCATGCATTATCACTTAAATAATTAATCTCAAAGCCTACCTATCTCAACCTTAAAGTTGATATGTGATTTAGAGTAAATACTCTAAGAGGCCTAGAGCACTAAAATAAAGAAATGGACTTGCATTCATATTTATATTTCCTTGCCTCGCATATTTACTTTCCAAGTTATCACTTAAATAATTAATCTCAAAGCCTACCTATCTCAACCTTAAAGTTGATATGTGATTTAGAGTAAATACTCTAAGAGACCTAGAGCAATAAAATAAAGAATTTTGCATTTATGGTTATGTTTCTTTGTCTAGCATATTTATTATATCTCTTAACTTAGAAGTTGTTTTTAAGTATGAAGCTTAGTTACTAGAAATGCCTTAATTTATGCTTATGGCATTTGTTACTTTTCGATTTTGTCTTTAATTTTCCAGCCCCTTTAATTCTGTTTTAGATGCTAAATGTGTTAAATACCTTGCTACTTGATGTGATAATTGTTCTTGGCACTTTGGGCAAGCCTAGTAGCTAAAAAGAATTGAAAACAAGATTTCTAGAACTCGTAAGAAAAAGAATTATGGATTCTACTCCACCACCTTTAAAATTTGAAAAAAATCAGGTTGTACCATTTTTACTTAAGTAAGAATGACTTATAAATGGTTTAGGAATTGATTTTAGCACTATAGTAAAAGCCGGTAATGAGAAAGGGTGTAAAACGCAACTTCTAGCACACGTAAATCATTGAAATCTCTTTCCGCCTATGCTGTCCAACTTTGATTGATGATGTTCTTGAGCTAAATAATTAGTGGTAATGATGATAATAAATCCCTTAGATGCATAAGAGAATAATTTGAAAATTAGAGTTACCCAATTTAGGGGTTTGGCTATTAAGGGAATATTTATGTGTTGATTGAGATGATGAATTCATGTGATATTTGATGCTATGTGAGTACTTCTATCTTAGATAGGATCCATCATTTGCATGTTATAGTTTCTTTTGGAAACATTGGTTATACCTATACAAGAAATATATGAAAACCTATGATAATTATGAATTATGTATTATTTGATATAACATGCTAAGACTTAAGGTGACTTAGAAAAACAACAAAATGATCCTTTGGACTCATCAAACTATAGGTGATGAAAATGTGATTCTTGTCCCCTAACCCATACTTTTAAGTCTTGACTTTAACTTATCAAAAGGGATAAGTATACGCTAGTGATGAGTAGTGAGGTATGGGTTCATAACCTAGAAGTACTCTCAAAAGGGAAGAGTTATAGGGTGGCCCTAAGAGTGAAAGTGAACTAAATTTAAGTCACCTAGTGAACCAAAGAATGTCATTCATGAATCATGTTCTATGCATATTATGTTTGCTATGAAGTTAGATGTATGCTATAAGGTTAAGTGTTGCATATCATAATAAAGTATGATGCATTCATTACAAGACGCATGATAAAATGGATGGGCCTCTGTAATTGATGTTTTAGAACCTAGTAAATGAATATTTGCATGCTCACTATTTCATAATAAAACTCGAGGTCCCTGAAGATGTTGATGATGTCACTTAGATAGGAGGATAGCCTCCTGAATTCTTTAGTAAGGTTCTCTCCCTCTTCTTCCTTTCCATCATGTCTTCAGATTTTGATGGCGATGTTCGTCCTCTTCATTGACACCCCCACTTGGGAGGTTCATTTTGACCCGAGCATCGGTCTTACCATTTTTATGGACGCTCTCCAGTGCGAGTCTTTATGTTCGTGGGACGCCCATTTGCACACCCTGTTCCTAGCTACTATTTCTCTGACCTCCCGTACGACGATGACACGGTTTTTGAGCGTGCGCGTATGCACAATGAAAGGATCCTTTGCACGTACACCACCACATCTACCATTTGTGATTTCCCAATTATGTTCCTCGCTCGAGGCATTGGAGGCTGACCCGTTAGAGGACTCGCCTACCTACACATATTCAGAAGTTCCCCCACTCCCACGGATGAAGGAGGGTAGTGAGGAGACATCAAGCCGAGGTTGGCAGGAGACCACCCATGCGCCCCGTGAACCCTTCTCAGCCACCTCATATGCCCACTCCCAATGAGCTTCGCCCATGGATCTTTCTTTTTCCACTTTCAGGGCCAGGCAGAGATCTCTTGGAGGACCTTTAGTGCACACACTACTACTAGCTTAGGATAACTTTCTTTTCTTATAGGGGTTATCTATCTTAGGTGCACTAGGTAGGCATGTTTTCCTTTGTATTTTCCTTTCCTATATATTTGCTTTTCTATGATGTACTAAACTTAACTCACCGCCATGGGTGGGTAGATTATGATATGTTTAATTATGGTGTGCTAATGGATGATCTTTTATGGAGCCTATATGATGTTTCTGTCTATGTTATTCTTTTACATGTTACGCTTTTCATTGACAATCGCTTATGTTATGTGCAGCTCACGTTTTGTTTGTGTGTTTCAAAAAGAAAATTGGCTCATATTTTTATTAAGTATTTTCAAGTATGATATAAGAAACTGAAACAATGAGTAATATTAATAATCAACTAATACGTCCTATGGGTATTAAGTTAATTATTAGGATGTTACAAATCGCACCTCAACACATGGTTCCCTTTATTTCCATTTGACACTACCTTTATTTTCGCTTGAAGCATGCAAACCGCATTATGGGTAAAGAACATAAAAGAAGGCATGTCAATCCCTATTTTCCTTTCTAGTTGCACATACCCATGAGGAAGAAGATTTATTTGTTCTTTTCTAACATTAGCTCATAAAGCATCAAAATCAAGTGCAAGAAACACAAGCAACAAATATCCAACTCAAAGGCCACATTTTCTGTGACGCCAATATTTACTGTAATTTTTACGTCATTAAGAATTACCAAATTACCGTAGGTAAATATTATATAAAATTTGAGATTAAACAATCCTTAATAAAGGAATATAATGTTAGAAGAGAAGTTAGGAGCAATTCGTGCAAGTATTGCAAACCCAATTTTCTGGACGTGTAAAATGACCAAAATGCCCTGAGGTTATTTTACTCAGAAAATGAGGATCGTGGGCCCCACCCATCCTCAAGGGATGTTTTGATAATAATAAGGGATTGTTTGTGTTATGTGTGTTAATAGAGGAGAAGAATCATAATTTTGAGCTCTGCGAAATGACCAAAATGCCCCTGCTTTTAACCGATTTGCGTGCCGAACTAGTTGAACCTCACTAAAATGTTTTAAAAGGTGTTTTTAAGCCATGATTAACCATTGGTTAAGCTGGGTAGTCTGGGCAATTTTTAAGTAAAATGACCGTTTTGCCCCCTTTGTATAGTTTTACAAATTTTGAGATTTTTGATTCGTCTAACAAACCTAAGCAATATTAGGCTCAAATTAAAGCTTATTAAATTCTAATTATTAATCTAGAGTCAAAATTATTTATTTAAATTGATTAGAACCTAAAATTACTTTAAAACACTCAAATTGCTTACTAATTCACCTAAGCCCTTAATTGCAAATTCTCTAATTTGCAAAGATACCTTACCTACACCTAAATAATGCATGGAACACACAAATTTCTCCTCCTTGGGCTGTAATGGACAAAATTATTGATGCCATTATGCATCAGAATAATTGCCCAAAGATACACTAAAACAAAATGCCAAAAATTTCCTAAAACATGGCATAAAACATGTCTTAAACAAGGAATGATTTTCCTCCCTTTGTTCCCCATGAAAATCCATCAGCCTTCCTCCTTCATTTGTCCATTTATGAGCTTCAAAATCTCTATAAATAGGCATGCTTGAAGATGTTAGAAGCCTTTGATAATAACTTACACAATTCTAGTTTTTAGAAGCACCAAAAGCTTTCTTTCTTCCTCCTCCTTGGCCGAATTCTCTTCAGTTTTTCAAAGAGATTTTCTTCCATTTCACTCAAAGAAACCAAGTTCTCTTCCTTTCCTTCAAATCAGATTAGGTAGGGAGTTGTTTCTAAGTTCATTTTATGCTATGACAAGTTATGTTTCTAGCTCAAAAATGATGATTTCATGGACTTTCTTCTAGCTTTCAATTTCGATTTGTTTTCCCTTTCTTTTAAAAACATTTCGGCCTGATGGCCTAGATTATGATGAGACCATGGTTTGATGATGAGGTTCTTGAGTGTTGGTTGCAAAGCCTTCACAAGTTAGACCTCTAAAACTTGAAGGTTTCACTAGTTTTTAAAGCTTTACAATTTGGTTTTTATCCTTATTTTTCTTTAATGATTTCGGCCAAATGGCCTAAGAAGGAATATGATGATAGCTTGATGATGAGGACCTTGAGTGTTGGTTGTAAATCCATCACAAGTTAGGCCTTTAAAGCTTGAAAATTCCACTTGATGCAAAACTTTAAAGAATGATGTTTTTATGATGTAAAAATAAAGATCTTGAGTTTAGAACTTGAAAGATGTATTTTTCACTTTGTCTTACTAAGATATATATATTGGGTTGAATTTAGATTTCTCTAAAGTCTTGGAAGAGCTCTAGTAAAGAAATAAAAGGAACTTGCATCCATGTCTAAGTTTATGTCTTGCATAACCATGTTTACTTTTAATGTCATCACTAAATTCTCAAGAATAAATAAATGAACTTGCATATCTCATGTTTAAATTTCCAAACTTGCATTTCATGTTTATATTTCAAGTTGTCACTTAATCTTCAAAGATAATAAAGAGGATGCATCTCATATTTATTTTATGCTCTCACTTTATTTTATAATGGCTAAAAGAATCAACACATGACATGTTTATTTTTATGTCATCACCTAAAGATCCTAGAGCTCAAAGACTTGCCCAAGTATCACAAGCAAAGAAATAAGATTATTGGAGTTAAAGAATTGATTCTTTAAGAAGTCTTAAGATTGGAACTTAAAAAGATGTAATAATAATTCTCTTCTCCCTTCACCGGTCCAGTGCGGATTACGCGCTCGGTTTCTTAAGATTTTCTTCTCCCTTCATTGGTCCTATGCGGACTACGCGCTCAAGTTTCTTGCATCATGTTTATATTTCAAGCTCTTGCATCATGTTTAATTTTCAAGTCATCACCTTAAATCTTAAAGATAAAGAAATTGATTTGCATATCATGTTTATAATTCCAAGTTATCACCTTATAATGACAAGATTAAAATGAGGTTGCATAGCATGTTTATGATTCTAAGATATCACATAAATCTCTTAAGCTCAAGACTTGCTCCTTTTATCTTAAGTGAGAATTTTAATTATGAAGATTCTTTCAAAAAGAATTAGTTTCTAAAAGAGTTTTAAAGCTATGCAAGGATTCTACGGGAAACTAATATTTTATGTTCACTTAAAATGTGATTTTATACAATTATATGAGGTTCATGATTCGGCTTCTGATATGAGATTAGTACCAATAAATGATGATGATTTAATATGTTTGAAGTTGTAATAATTATGGTTCATTCTATGCATGTTAGAGATAAAACTAGCTTCCTAGAAAATCGTAAAAGCAAGATTTCTAGAACTTTAGAGAATGAAATTTATGCATTCTGTCCAAGCCTTTAGTGCCCTTAAGAACCAGATTTTATTATGTTTAGATAAGGGACAATGATTCATAATTGGTTTAGTAATTAATTTTAGCATCATAGGGAAAGGTAACGAAAGGGTTAAAAACATAACTTCTAGCATACCTTAAGAACAACTTACTCTATGCTACCCATATAGTCTAATAATGTTCTTAAGGCTTATAATTGATGGTAATAAATCCCTTAGATGCATAAGTAATTAGTTTAATAATTAAGGTTACCAATTTTAGAGTTCGTTATTAAGTCTTATGAGAATTTTAGATGACATCTTTTGATGCTTTGGAATGTCATTTATATGATGAAGTAATGCCTCCTGAGAATTTGATATTATTGAATGATTTCATGGCTTGCATGTTATAGTTGCTATTCCAAACAATGAGAATGTTCATGCATCTTGATGATTATGATATAACATGCTAAGACTTAATGGTGACTTAAACTTATGAGGAAATGATCCTTTGGACCCATCAAACTATAGGTGGTGAAAAGGTGATCCTAAAAATGATCCTTTAGACCCATCAGACTATAGATGGTGAAAAGGTGATTCTTGCCCCCTAGGTTCTCTCAAAAGGGTAGAGTTGGATTTTAACTTATCAAAAGGGATAAGTATATGCTAGTGACAACTAGTAAGGTATGAGCTCATAACCTAGATTACTCCCAAAAGGGTGGAGTATAGGGTGGCCTAGGAAAATGATGATGAAAGTAACTTTAAGTCACCTAAGAAACTAAGTAAATGCATTATGCGAATATGATGTTCTACTATGCATAGTATTTATGAGATAATGATGAGATATATGATGTTCTGCTATGCATAGTATTATGAAATGATGATGAGGAATATGATGTGATTTTATGCATAACTATGTTATTATATATGAAAGGAAAAGTTCATTATATACATGACATGCTAAGTTTATGATGCATTATAAGACGCATGATTAAAGGGACGAACCTCGGTAAAGTATATTTTCAAACTTAATAAATCAATATTAGCATACTCATTATTTCATAATAACCCCGAGGTTCCTGGGGACGATGATGATGACACAATGCATCATGAGGTGAGTACCCTAAGATTCTTTTTATAAGTTTCTCACTCCCTCTATTTCCTTTCCATCTCGTCTTCAAAAACAAAAGGAAGCGTTCGTGAATCACATTGAGGCTTTCACCGGGTAGCTGAACTTGATCTCTAGTTTCACTCGTATATTTCAGATATCTATCCCTATCCTTGGAGTGTTATTACTAGGTGCCATTAATGGATGTCCTTCCATCCATATATTATTTATGTTTTGTTAGATTGCCTATACCTAGTCTTATTATACTTACTAGGCAAACTATCTATGTGTTATGTAATTATGGATGTTATATGATGGAGACAATATGATGTGTTTTTTTTATGCTATATCTACACGTTATTCGCTTTATTTTGATTATTGTTCACGTTATGTGCGGCTCACGTTTTCAATTATGTTTAAAAAAAATGGCTCGTAATTTCACTAAGTATTTTTCAAAGTATGATGAAGAACTGAAGCAAAGAGTAAAGTCTAGTAATTAATCAGATACAACTTAGGTGTATTCGGTTAATTATTAGGGTGTTACATTTTGGGTACATTATGTTAAAGAAGTAATAGAGCATTAATACCTCATTTTAGGATCAAATAGCAAGCAAAATAAAAGGGTTTAATAAAATCCCCAACAACGAAAGAGAGACTCAAAGAGAAAAGGTCTTGGAAGCTCCAAAGATTGAGAAGAGCCAAAAACAAACTTTCTTTCCTAAACAATGAAAAACGAGATTATGTGCTTCCAAGGGATGAGACTTTTGGATTTTCAGAGGAATGAAGGTGGTGGTTGTAACACCCTAATAATTAACCTAATACACCTAGGTTGTATCTGATTAATTACTAGACTTTACTCTTTGCTTCAAGTTCTTTCATCAAACTTTGAAAATACTTAGTGAAATTACGAGCCATTTTTTTTAAAACATAATTGAAAATGTGAGCCGCACATAACGTGAACAATAATCGAAATAAAGCGAATAACGTGCAGATATAGCATGAAAAACACATCATATTGGCTCCATCATATAACATCCATAATTAAATAACACATAGATAGTTTGCCTACCAGAATAAGACTAGGTGTAGGCAATCTAACAAAACATAAATAATATTTGGATGGAAGGACATCCATTAATGGCACCTAGTAATAACACTCCAAGGATAGGGATAGATATCTGAAATATACGAGTGAAACTTAAGGATAAGTTCAACTACCAGGTAAAAGCCTCAACGTGATTCACGAACACTTCCTTCTATTTCTAAGACGAGATGGAAAGAAAAAAAATAGAGGGAGTGAGAAACTTATAAAAGAATCTCAGTAGGTACTCACCTCATGATGCATTGTGTTATCATCATCGTCCCCAGGAACCTAAATTTCATTATGAAATAGTGAGCATGCTAATATTGATTTATTAAGTTTGAAAATATACTTTATCAAGGTTCGTGTTTTAATCATGCGTCTTATAATGCATCATAAACTTAGCATGTCATGTTTATAATGAACTTTTCCTTTCATATATAATAACATAGTTATGCATAAAACCACATCATATTCCTCATCATCATTTCATAATACTATACATAGCAGAACATCATATTTCTCATTATCATCCCATAAATACTATGCATAGCCAAACATCATATTCACATAATGCATTTACTTAGTTTCTTAGGTGACTTAAAGTTACTTTCATCATCATTTTCCTGGGCCACCCTATCTCCACCCTTTTGGGAGTGATCTAGGTTATGACCTCATACCTTACTAGTCGTTACTAGCATATACTTATCCTTTTGATAAGTTAAAATCCTAACTCCACCCTTTTGAGAACGTGAGGCAAGAATCACCTTTCACCACCTATAGTCTGATGGGTCCAAAGGATAATTTTCTCAGGATCACCTTTTCACCACCTATAGTATGATGGGTCCAAAGGATCATTTCCTCATAAGTTTAAGTCACCATTAAGTCTTAGCATGTTATATCATAATCATCAAGATGCATGAACATTCTCATTGTTTACAAGACAACTATAACATCAGCCATGAAATCATTCAATAATATCAAATTCTCAGTAGGCATTACATCATCATATAGACTGACATTCAAAAGTATCAAAAGATGTCATCTAAAATTCTAGGAAGTTCCTTTAATAAGAAACTCTAAAATTAGGTAACCTTAATTATCAAACTAATTGTTTATGCATCTAAGGGATTTATTACCATCAATTATAAGTCTTAAGAACATTATTAGACTATATGGGGTAGCATAGACAGTAAGTTGTTCTTAAGGTTTTATGCTAGAAGTTACGTTTTTAACCTTTCTGTTATCGGCTTCCCTATGATGCTAAAATTAATTACTAAACCAATTATGAATCATTGTCCCTTATCTAAACATAATAAAATATGGTTCTTAAGGCCACTAAAGGTTCTGACAGAATGCATAAATTTCATTCTAGAGTCCTAGAAATCTTGCTTTTAGGTTTTCTAAAGGTAGTTTTATCTCTAAAATGCATAGAATCATTCCTTTAGCAATAAACCATAATTATCACAACTTCAAACATATTAAACCATCATCATACAGTAGTACTTAAATCCGAATCATGAACCTCATATAATTTCTTAAGTCACATTTCAAGTACACATGTGATACTGGTTTACCATAAAATATTTGTAAAACCTCGAAACTCCATTAGAAACTAATTCTTTTTGTTAAACTTGAAAGAAATCATAGGACTTTAGGCCTTCCTTAATCATGAGGCCGTTTTATACATTAAAAGAATGCTCATGATTAAAATTTTCACTTAAGATAAAAGGAGTCAAGTCTTGAGCTTAAGAGATTTATGTGATATCTTAGAATCATAAACATGCTATGTATCCTCATTTTAATCTTGTCATTATAAGGTGATAACTTGGAATTATAAACATGATATGCAAATCCATTTCTTTATCTTTAAGATTCAAGGTGATGACTTGAAAATTAAACATGATGCAAGAGATTGAAATATAAACATGATGCAAGAAACTGAAACGGCGGTAGTCCGCATGGACAAGTGGAGGGAGAAGAGAATCTTAAGAAACCAAAGCGGCGGTAGTTTCACTCGACCTATGAAGGGAGAAGAGAACTCTTATTACATCTTATTAAGCTCCAAACTCAAGATTTCTTAAAGAATGAATTATTTGACTCCAATAATCTCAAGAAAGCTTTAGAGTTTTTATTACCATGGTTCCAAATTTGCTTGTGATACTTGGGCAAGTCTTTGAGCTCTAATCTTTAAGTGATGACATAAACATAAACATGTCATGCGTTGATTCTTTAGTCATTATAAAATAGAGTGAAAGCATAAAATAAATATGAGATGCATCATCTTTATTATCTTTAGAGATTAAGTGACAACTTGAAACATAAACATGAAATGCAAACTTGAAAATTTAAACATGAGGTATGTAAGTTCATTTATTTATTCTTGAGAATTTAGTGATGACATTAAAAGTAAACATGATGTGCAAGGCATAAACTTAAACATGGATGCAAGTTCATTTTTATTTCTTTACTAGAGCTCCTTCAAGACTTTAAAAGAATTATAATTTCAACCCAATATATATCTTAGCAAGACAAAGTGAGCTTTAAAGATTTCATTATTAAGCTATTCTAGAAAACTTTCTTAGGCCTTGGGAAAATCAAATGGCAAGAACAGGAGAAGTTCAAGAGTCATCTAGAAATGAAAAATTGTTAAACATCATTTTAAACTAAAAACAAAGCTTAACAAGAAATGAAACATAAGTGTCAATATATTTCAAGTTCTAAACTCAAGACCTTTATCATAAAACAAGTTGCTTGAAAACTTTGAAAACTAATGAAACCTTCAAGTTTTAAAGGTCTGACTTGTGAAGGCTTTGCTAACACTCAAAAACCTCATCATCAAACTATGGTCTCATCATAATCTAGGCCATAAGGCCGAAATATAAGAAGAAGAAGGAGAAGGAAAACGAAATATGAAGCAAGAAGAAAGTACATAAAATCATCATTTTTAACCAAGAACAACACTTATCAATACTTGAAATTAAGCTTAAAAAGACTCTCTACCTAATTTTATTTGAAGGAAAGGAAGAGAAATTGGTTTTCTTGAGTGAAATGAAAGAAAATCTCTTTGAGATAGAAAAAGTTCAAGCCAAGAAGGAAGAAAGAAAGCTTTTGGTGCTTCTAGAAACTAGAATTGTGTAAGTTATAAACTAAGGCCTCTTACACTCCTTCAAGCATGCCATTATAGAGATTTTGAGGCTTATAAATGGACAAAGGGAAGAGGAAAGTCTGACCAAATTTGAGAAAGAAATAAGGAGAAAAATCATCTTGTTTGGTGGCTTAAAACATGGAATCATGTTTTTATGGTTCCTTGTTTTCATACCTTGGTTTTTGTGCATTCTTTGACAAATTTTCTGATGCATTATGGACCAAAATTTCATGCATTACAGCCCAAGGAGGATAAAATTTGTGTGTTCATGTATTATGTAGGTGTAGGTAAGGTCTGCAAATTAGAGAATTTACAATTAAGGGCTTAGGTGAATTAGTAAGCAATTTGGTGTTTTTAAGCAATTTATTCTAATAAACTAAATAAATAATTTTGACTCTAGATTAATAATTAGAATTTAATAAGCTTTAATTAAACCTAATATTGCTTAGGACGAAGTGAAAATCTCAAAATTACAAAACTCCACAAAGCAGGGGCAAAATGGTCATTCACTCAAAAACTCCAGAGGCAGCCACGAGCTTAACCAATGGACAATCATAACTTAAAAACATGTTTTAAAAGATTTTAGTGAGGTTCGGCCTAAGTCAGCACGCAATAAAAAGTAAAACGCTCGGGGCGTTTGGTCATTTCACGTCAAAAATTTGAAATTGATTCCTCTATTAACACACATAACACAAACAATTCCCTATTATCCTCAGAACATCCCCTTGAGGACGGCCGGGCCACGATCCTGAGTTCTGGTAAAATAACCTCAGGGGCATTTTGGTCATTTTATACGTCCAAGAAATTCGGGGCTGCGACTCTTGCAAGAGTCGCTCATAACCTCTTTTCTAATGTTATATTCCTCTCTGAGAATTGTTCGATCGAATTTATATAAAATTACCTAGGGTAAT